>NW_019168470.1:19200498-19371602 GCF_002303985.1 Durio zibethinus | reverse complement strand
TTCTATCACATTGGATTTTAAAACTTTTATGATTACACTTAAAAGACTTTTTCTTTTACACTTTAATCAATGTAATTAATTTCTTTTTATTATTTATTCTTATATATACTACTTTTTTTATTACTCCTTTATTTCTTTTTATTTGGGAATAAATGTGACCTTTGATGTCAAAATTCACTCTTTTTTTTTTTTCCAAATTCTCCAACATTTTGGTGAAATTAAGAAAAATTCCCTTCTAAAAACTTACACACTCATAATTCTTTTGGAATTTTATCATTGATTAAGATCTACATTTATCCCTATTAATAAGTAAAAATGGGCCTTAAAATATTAAAATTTCAACTATTTAATTATCTAATTCTTATTATTGTATTTTTTTTTCATTTCAAATAAATGTTGACTATCATTAGAATTTTTTTTAATTCACTATCATTTTGATAAGATTTAGAAAGATTTTTATTATTTTGTTTGAATTTTCTTTTAAATTTATCATTATTCTAATAAAATTTAGAAAGAATTTTATTATTTTGTTTTATTTAATTATATTTTATATTTTGTATTTTCTCATTTTAAAGAATTTTTAAGAAAAAGATATTAAACTTTCATAATGAAATTTCTTTCTAAATTCTCTATCATTGGTAAAATTTTAAAAGATTTTTGTTTGTAAATTGCACATTAGTGATTGTTTGAGAATTTATCATTTGAATATTTTATATTTTGTTTATATTCACTTAGTTTTCTAAAGATTTGTTAAGTTTTAAGATAAATTTATATTATTGTACAAAAGATTTTAATTCAACACCTTATTTATTGGATAGTTCTTTTTTTATTTATTTTATTGTAAGTATTCTTTGTTTTTTACTTAGTTAAAACAAATATCTACCTATTTTACCAAATTTAAGTTTTAAACCAGCATATATTAAGTAAATACACAAAAATAAACATAAACTAAAAGACTAAAAAAAATAAAAAATACTAGAATCGGCTTATCAACATCGTGTCAATGCTGGTAAATGATCCAACGGGTGGTCTAGGTCAAAGGGTTAGGTCTAGTTCAGTGAGCAGTCTAGTTTAATTCAATAGGTTTTTCTTATGGATTGGCTATGTAGATCTCGAGTCAAGTCACAGATCAACGTACAAATCTTCCCTTTGTAAAATGGTGTCATTTCACTAAGACTATTTAAAGCCCAAAATAGATTTTTTTTTATTTTTCCTTTCTTTCTTTTCCTTTTTATTTTTTCTCCTTTATCTTTAAATTTTCTCTTTAAAAAACCTAAAAACCCATTAGATACCTAGAATGCCATGATGTTTCATTATGCCATTTGCCATCCACCCCTCATTAGCTGCCACTCTCTAACATAAAAATATCTAAAATTCTCTATAAAACCTCATCTTCACCTCCTAAACACTACTATGCAACTAGATTTTCCAAAATCCCTTCTTATAAGCTTAAATCTGTAACAAAATTTTTGGCTAAACACCCCAAAATCTCCTTCTTCCGTTGATCGTTTGTCATAACATGCAAGTTCATATACTTATCATTAAACACAAATAAGAGAAGTTGTCACCAATCTTTTTTTATTTAGGTATAATTGTCCACCTAACTAAATTTGTCCCCTTTAAAAAGAGACCTGAAGCTTGACTCGAGTTCCTTAAAAAGGTATATTATAGTCTATGAAATTAGACAAAGTTTGATAGTACAATTATGTGCAGAAAGGCTAAAACAACCCTGCAATGCCTACATAAAGGACAATACCAATTGATTTCATGTTATCCAATACTTAAAAAAACTTTGAAAAGCTTACCAAGTAATTAATTGTCAAAAATTATTCTTAAATCATTCCAATATGTTGATAATAATTTGAAAAATTTTTCTCACCTTAAGAGAATTTAAGGAGATTATTTGTTATGTTTATAGAGGCTCCATCGTCAGATTCATTTATGGTTTAAAAAAATTTAAATTCATAAAAATTATAAATTTTATGAAAATCTTTTATATTAGAAATCTTTTTTAAATTGTTCAATATGTTCATAAAATTTATAGAGAATTCCTCACCTAAATTTTATATAAAAATCACTATTTGCAACATGCTAGTAATTCCATCATCGAGAGGCTTAAAATTAATTTTTATGAAAAATATGACAAATCACCACTTATTAGATTATTTATTATTTTTTAAAAGAAAATTTTCAATAAAATTTTTCAATATATTGGTAAAATCTTATTTTAGACTCATAAAATGAGAAATCTTCTAATATATTAGTAAGGTTTTATTTTTCAAAATCAATTTATTTTTTAAAAATTATTTTTGTAATTTAAGAACCTTTCAATATATTGGTAAGTTTTTTTTTATTTCTAATTTTTTTAAAATTTTAAAAACCCTTCAATGTGTGGATAAGATTTTTTATTTCTAAAAAATTTTTTTTAAAACTTTAAAATCCTCCAATATATTGGTAAGATTTTTTTATTTTTTAATTTCAAAAAAATGTATTTTTTCTAAAAAGATATTTTTTATTTTTCAATAAATAACTAAAAAATAAATAGAAATAAATTAAAAAATCCAAAATTTTAACTTATTGGCGTAGTGAGCAACTCACTCTCTTTTTACTTCTATAGCTTTGCTCGACACAACTGGTGGGCTCAACTTGGGTCAACAACAACTAAAGGGAAACAAGTTATTAAGTTAGTGCTTGGGATCGATTTAGTCAGGTTAACATGAAGGTCGACATGTGGATCTTTAAGGTTGAATACGACACCACTTTTTATAGTATAAAAGGCCACAAAAATAAATTTTTAATTTCTCTTCTTTTTTCTCCATTTTTCCAAATCCTATTTCTCTAAATGGCAATTTTCAGTGAAAGAAAACTTCAAAACTTGGTCAAAAAATTCAAACATTAGTCAAAAAATTAATCAAAATTTGAGAACTCACTAAAAAATATCTCTAGAAATTGAAAATTTTTGAAAAATTCAGACTGAGTTGGGATCTTAATAGAAAAATTCATATATCGTCAAAAATTTTAAAATTTTTTTACAAAAAATTCTAGAAAATTAAAAAAGCCTTTTTTAGCAGATTATGACTTCTCACACTCAATTTTCAAACTATTTTCCATGAACTGAATTAAAAACAAACTCCAAATCAACAAAATACCTTAAATTCTTGAATAAAAAAACTAAGACTCCTCAAACTTGAACTATTTATTACGTAAAATTTTACCCTATGATTTTTGTTCTATGATTGTCTCTTGTTGTTATTAAATGCTAGGCTATTTATAAAGGCATTATTGTGACTTAATAGGAACTCTAGATTGAATAAGGATTAAACTTCTAAAAATTATGCATTATCACCTAAAAATAATAATCCTAAAAAAATTAAAATTTATCTTTACGAATTTTTTACTCAACTTTAACTATAAAAACATGAATTATAACCTAAAAATCTCTTTTATTTCTTAAAACCTAATCACCTGAACCTTCTTTTTTATTTTTGATTTTGATTTTTGGTTTTTTTACTTTTTCTTTTATTTTTTTTGTCATACCAGTAAGTGAAAATAAAGGCAAAAAGATAATAATAATAATAATAATAATAATATGAATATGATACATGAAAAGTAAATCAAAATAAAGATAAATAAATAAATAAATAAAATAAAGATAAAGATAAATGTAAAATAAAACAAAATAAAATAATGATAAATACAATGATGAAGATAAAATTAAAATAATAAAATAAAATAAAATAAAAATTAGACATTCAAACTTTAAATCAAGCCAAGCCCAATTGGTTTAGATTAAATGAAGTGTCTACATTGTTAAACCCTGACCTTTCAATATGTATTTATCTTTCTTTTGGCTTATTCCTTGTCAAAAATCTAACTTTGAAACTCCTTAAAATAGCCTAGCCTGAAAGTCAGATTCTTCATGTTTTGTTTGTTTATTTTGTTTATTTTTTTCTTTTTTTATGCTACAGTTCCTTTCAAGGATATGGTTATTGGATTTTTTTTTTTGCTAAGGTTTTTGGTTGTTTCTTAAGTGCTTGATGGGTCTTAAGTTTGGGTTGCTTGGGTATAATCGGGTTTCAAGTCAATAGTTTTTACAAGGTTTGAGTAATGAGTTTTGTGTATTGGTTAGTGTTTGGTGATTTTAGGTCTTGTTTTGGGTGATGATGGTTGCTGAGTTGGGCTTTAGGTTTAGTGATGATGGATTGTGGTTAGGTACTAGTGAGGATTGGTGATGTAGGCATTATTGATGGATGCTGGGTCATCTAGGTTTATGTGGGTGGTTCAATTGAGGGCTAGTGGTATTTTGGAGTTGATTGTGTGTTTGGATTAGTGAGTTGGTTATGCATAAAAATGAAGAAATGTTGGATTGTTAGATGAAGTATTGGTTGGATTGATAGTATAATTGGGCCTTGGTTTAGTGTGAACTTAAGAAATTTCAGCAGAGTTTTTTCTTTTCTCACTTTGATTGTCTATGAGTGGCTCACTTTATAGAGCCAAAGTGGGATGAAATCATAGATTTTCAGGGATCAAAATCTTTAATTTTTTAGATATGAAGGTGATTTGATTGACTATTAGGTAGCTTGGTGGCTAGAAGTGGTTATGTGAAACCGACAGTGGTGGCAATGGATGGAACAAGCATTAAATGTTTGTGTTTTCTACTAGCCCAAAAAAGGAAAAAAGAAAAAAAGATGTGTAATCAACATTTAATGTCAACATTTAATGTTTGTAGGGAAATGAGCATTTTTTATTATTCTTAATTAATTAATAAAATTAAACAAAATAATAATAAAAATAAATGAGAAAATGGTTTTAGGCTAAAAAAAGATTTCATTGGACTTGGGCTATAAAGCCCAAATGATTCGTATAATAGGCTTTCAAGCCCAAATCATTTAAATAAAATTTGGAATTGGATTGATTGACAGTTTAGCCCACCTAATTGCCCGACCACACTCAAAAGACCTAACAAGACAACAATCAATTGAAATATTCAAACGGACCCAAATCAGGTGGATTCGAGTGAGATCAAAATTGTTTAGAAAATTATCTTAATTCGATCTTAAGATTCATCTAGAAAAATTTTGGTGTTTACAATATAAATGAATTACGGTTCTTGTTGATCATTTATTTAAAAAGAATATGCTTATAAAAAATTGTTTTATCATCTTAGATTTTTTATTGAATCTTTATATGCTTAATATATGTTTGCCTCTTTGAAAGTTGTTGGATAAAGCTACTAATGAATTTTTGAACTTTCATGGTTACTTGTGCTTATTATGAAATATATGCTTATATTTGACATAGCTTATACCATTTATGTTAAAATTATGTATGCCTTAAATTGATTATTTCTTTTTTGTTAAAAATGGAGAAATCTTATAATACAATTTTGTTTGAATTAAAATATTAATGTGATAACATATCTTTAATATTTGTTATGAGTTTAAATATATGTGGTTGAATATATGCTTACATGATGTTGATGTTTTAAATTGTAAACACATTTTACAACGACATGATTTATGACAAATGCATATTATATTTCTATTTTTTTCTTCATAATTATCATACAGTGAATTTGAAAATTTTGTGCTAAAATTAGATACAGTAAAATATTTATGATCCTGTATTTGAATACATATATTTAAATTTCATTATGCTTATTATACTTGAATACATAAATTTTTTATGCTCTTATTTTGATGCTTGAATGATTTGTACTTAAGGAAGAGTTTTTTAAAATAAATTTCAAAATACTAATATGTTTTAAAATAACTTTTTCACCAGACAAATTTATTTTTAAATTTTGTCATATTAAAAAAAGAGTTATTGTTAACCTTAAACTGATCCTTATTTTGAAATAATAAAACATTAAGGTAAATAAGTTTGAATAAATTTTTGAAAAAAAGCTATTTACTATATGTTCTTAAATTTTATTTTTTGTGCTAAATAAAAAATATGTTTTTTAAAGTGATTTTTGAAATTAAAAATATGTTAGAAAAATTAAAGGTTTTAGATTTTGAAAAAAGTTTATTTAGTATATGATTTTTAAGATATATTATGTTTGGTAATAAATAAATATTATGTCTTTCATAATTGTTGTTTAATTTGAAAAATATCTTGAAAAATGTTTTAGAAGCTTGGTCTTAATGTTTATCTAAAAAATACAAGTTTGAAATACTAACCATTTTTTGAAAATTGTTTCTTAAGTGCATACAAACCATTTTTTTATGTTCTTTTATTTCTCAAATCAAAACTATCTCTAAAGATTATTTATTTGAGTTGAAATGAGAGTCTAATTATTATTTTTAAAGTGAACTTATTCATCCTGAACTCAATACAATTTTGATCATATTAATTTTGAGAAATTAATTAACTAAAGCAAGATGTTTTATAAGAACATGCTTTTCCAACATTAAATTTGTTTTATTTTTCTTTATTGATGTACAAAATTTTAATATTTAGATTATATACTGTTGGAAACTTTTTTTAGCCTACTTTCTAATGGATCAAACAAAATTCAAATTCAAAATTTCTAACAATAAATATTGAATTTTTACTAGAGAATATACATGTCATCTCACAACTACAAAAGATGTAGTTTTGAAAATTCACTGTAATTTTTTTACATTGAATGAAATGTTGAATTTTAAGTGGATAGAAAGTCCCTTAAATTTAGTTTCTAAATTTTCAAATGGATCTTAATTTAGAATTGTATAATTTAAAATATGATCAAATTAGTAAATAGAATGTAAAACAAAATTTAATTTAAGACAGCCGACTACACTTTTCATCTGAAAGCACTCCAAATGCAAGATCAATATGACTCAATTGATTCTTTATGAAATGAATCGATTCTTTAGGCAATAATGATCAAAATATGAAAGAAATTCATGACCTGATCGATCTTCTAATGGACCAAATCAATCCATTCCTCCTTGGTAGCCTTTCACGATTAGTTTTTTAAAAAATAACGCTCTTTTCACCCTTTGAGTTAGAATTTTTTGGTTATGCTATTTTGCTTTTCTTATAGGACATTTTTATTAAAATTTAAGGCTGATGTTTTTCAAATGCTTATTGCCTTTCATAACGTAGCCTTTCATGCCCAGTTACAACATATGTTTAAGCAAAAGAAAAAAAAAAAAGACAAGAAGTAAGACCATAATCATCAAAGGCGCCTTATATCTAATTCATGGATAAAAACTGAAATCACATTTAAATGCCTAATTAATTTAATCTTATAAACTACGGTAAGGTAGAAGGTTCACAATTATGTTTTTTTTTGTTATAAGTAATGCTAGCAGTTGACAAGTAGAATCCTTATGACGAAAGTTCTAACCTTAGTTTCACTTCACACGAGTTTAACTAATAAACAATTCACATAACCCTTATTTTCTATTTTTTCTATGTTAGAGTAATAAATTAGATTTTTTTTTTTACATTTGAGAAATATATCACAGTAATTTTTGGGATTTAGAAAAAACAAAAACCCATATTATCAAAGCTTTTAGCATCAATCTTTATTAAGATTGAACTATGAAAGACTTTTCATATCTAGATTTAGACTTTACCTAATTCAAAGGATATTTCACAAAATCATATGCATTTGATTATAAATTTTTTTAAAAAAATTGGATATATTAAAAGTGTAATAAGAAAAAGTTGTCGTTATTCTAAAGTTATTGAAGGCACGGGTTAAATTCCATACCAATGAATCTTGGTTGACTAAAATGAGAAATATGACTTTGAAAAATTATGGAATGTCATAGGTTGTAACGATGTCCATGTCAATAGTTTTGGTTTAGTAGATCCATTTTGGTTGAGGATTACGCGATGAGATGCTTTGCTTGTAGTAAAATGAAATAATTGTTTTTTTTTTTCAAAAAAGAAAAAATGGTCTGTTAGGTTGGTATGAGTTAAGGAAGAGCAAGTAGAGTTTTGTTATAGTGGAGGAACTACTTTTGCTTTGATTATGTTAGGCTTTAAGGTATATATGTTTAGTGTTATAGGAATGGGTCATAAATTGGTTAAAAATTGATTATTTGATTATAAAATTTGAGCTACTTTTATATTGTTATATTATTTTTCTATTATTTTTTTCGTTTACCTATATGAAATTTTTCAAGATTTTTTTATGGTTATAAGTGTGTAGTTTTAGGGAAAAGAATTTTTTTTCTTGTAGCTTCAATGCTGGCAAAAAAAAACATAGAACATGATTTAATAACTTTGAGTATAAATTTGTTCTAAGTTTGCACTTCAAAAGTAAAAGAAGAGATAATGTAAAAAACAATAAATAAAATGCATGTATATTATTTTATTGAATGATAGTATCAAATTTATTTTTAAAAAATAAACAAATTTTAAACATTAGTTGTAACATGATAATTGTTTTAAGTTTTGATTACTATTCAACCATTATCAGCTTGTGATATCTAAGTGCTCTATTTTGTTAAATTAACTTAATGCTTTGACAATTATCAGATAATGATCTATTATTGGCTATTTTGCATTTATGATGCCTTGTCCTTGTAATACATGTAATTATCTATCAAAAGTGCCAAACGTTTTAGGTGTCACATTTTCAAGTTTACCTACCTTATAGTGATTTGCAATAATGACTTTAATACAACGCAACATGATATGCATTTTTTTTATAAGTTGATATACATATGCAAAAAAAATAGTTTGTTTTTGGACATAATAGAAATAGAATTTCAAACTAATTCACAAAAGATAGTTTATCATCCATCACTGTTAATTATTTAGAAAATAACTAAAACATATCTTAATTTACAACAAAACCATCTCTTAGCTTCAATGCCGTATATGTTATATCCACCCCGATATAAGTTGAGCATGGCAACAATGTCTTCAAATGCAAAAAAAAAAAAAAAAAAAAAGTCAACATGTATTAAAAAATATGGCTAATGGTCTTCATTCATCCATTTCTTTTCTTTGTATAAAAAAATCTTAATTAGTTAGTAATCTATATAAATGAAGGTAAATGAAAAAAAATATAAAAAATGGAATATGTAGCCAAACTTGCTTTGAAAGAATAAAAGAAAAAAAAGAATAGAGTTGGATACATGCCTTCAAAAGACCAAACTCAATAAGATAGTCCAACTTGCAACCTAACATAAACCAAATAAAAAAAAATTAGAATGCAAAAAGAAATATTGACCATCCAAAAAATTAAGCAACGAAAAAAAATATTTGCATTCACTATTTTATAAAAATTACAATAAAAAAATTAGCAACCTATGAACTTGTAGTTGTGTTATATGCTAAGTTTGTCCTTATCCTTTTGTTTTCTTCTTTTGTTTAGATGTATGAAATTTATCAATTTTTTTTTTTTATAGTTATAAGTGTATATCTTTAGGAAAAAGAATATTTTTTGTTATAATATTGGATGTTGGCAAAAAAATAGCAGAGCAAGATTTAATACCTTTGAGTGTAAAATTATTCAAAGTTTGCACTTCAAAAGTAAAAGAAAAGGTAACATAAACAATAGTAAATAAAATGCATGTATAAGAGAGATGAAGATGATTCAGGCCAACAGGCGAATCTGGAGAAGTTGCTCATTTTTTTCAACAAAAATGTTAGGATGGAATGTAGAGATGGAATAAAACAAATGCTAGGCGTTAGAGAGACACTTGATCTGGACAAGACCTCGGTTTGCCTACTATGATAGGAAGAAACAGATTATAGGAGTTTAGAAGCATCATTAACAGAGTTCGATAAAAAATTGGGCAATGGAGTAGTCGTACCCTATCCATGGGAGGTAAGGAAATATTTATTAAATCAGTCTTGCAAGCGATACCAACCTATGCTATATCTTGCTTCCTACTATGCCAAAGGTTGTTTGCCAGGAATTAGACGGTGTTATTAGCAAATTTTGATAGAGCTCAAAGAAAAAGAAAGGGTTACGTTGGCTCAAATAGGCGAATTTGTGTGAGTAAAAGGGAAGAAGGCATGGGTTTTAGGAATTTTTAATTGTCTAACAAGACACTCTTGGCCAAACAGTGTTGGAGGCTATTACAGAACACAAACTCTCTGGTGCACAGGGTGTTGAGTGATAATTACTTCCTGAATGGAAATCTCATGGAGGTCACCTTGGGTCGAAACCCACTCATGACATGGAAAAGTCTATAGTCGGTTAGAAACGTGCTTAAAGCTGGGTTATGCTGAAAGGAGGGAAATGGATGCCATATACGAATCTGGAAGGATTGTTGCTACCTCATAACAGGATGCTCCACTTTGAAAGAAATTCACAGATTTGTCTCAATGAAAATGACAAGGTGGCTACATTATAATAAATTCTTATGGTTTCGAAATTTAGTTACATGTAGAGAAGATTATAGCACCCCTACAACGCCTATCTTAAGATAGTATCATTTAATTTTAAATTGTTCTTCTAACAATCATCTTGGTTTTAATGGTCTTTAGTTAATGTTTAAACATTAAAAATTATTCTTATGATTTTTCCATCAATCTAACAAAATTCTTAAAAATACTTTTCCACTTCAAGAGTATTCAATAATCTCATTTGTTTTTTTGAAAAGACTCTGTCATTAAAAAAACTTAATCATTTACTTTTATTTAGATTTTGCTTTATTGAAAATATATCTAATTCTTCTTTCATTTGGATCGAAATTAGAAATATTTTCTCATCTAAAAATTTTTTAAATAATCATCCATTTTTGCGATTACTAAGAATTTCATCCTCAGAATTTTTTTTATTTATTTTACAAGTTTTATTTTAAAATTTTTACCATTTGGGCCTAATTTAGAAATATTTTATAAGTTTCATTTCTAAATTTTTTACCGTTTTGGCCAAATTTAGAAATATTTTTCCTAAAATTAAGTCTCAATTTATTCATTGTTTATCTTTTAAAAAACATATATGACAAGTATTTTTTGAAGTCACATTTAAATCTTTCTACCATTTTGGTTGAATTTAGGAAAAAAAACTTTTTACCTAGAAATCTTATGGAAATTCAATCATTTGTGATTTTTCTTAAGATTTCATCTTTGAATAATCATCATATATTTTCACACAAAAATTTTTTAAGTTATATTTTTAATTTAGAAAAGAATAAAATTACTTTTATTGGAATTCCATCTAAATTATTTCACAATTTGGGTTAAATTTAGAGAAATTACATACCTAAAAATTTCTTAAAAAATTTATCATTTGAAAATTTTAAGAACCTCATCATTGGATAATTATTTTGTTAGCTCAAAACTTGAATTAAACTAAGAGGGAGGGTGAATTGGTTGATAATAAAATTTTCAAAAATTAGTATCCAACAAGCACAAAATTTACAAATTAGTTTTTTCTAATCAAATAAATACAACAAATATGAGTGCTAATAATCTTAAAAGCAAAAGATTGAGATAAAAAATCAAACATTAAAATTTATAAAGGTTTGGCCTTTCTTTTAAGCACCTACGTCCTCTGTCTTAGCCTCAATTACCAAAGAATTCAATCTATTATGTGTTGAAAGTTACAACCTAGCTTTTCAAAGCTCTAAACAATCAACAACATAATCTGTTAAGGGTTATCTTCCCCTTAAGCCCACAACCTCACAATATAAATTTTTGAAGTGTTTTACAAACTCAAAAAATCTTTCTAAGGTTAGGTATTTGCTAATTTGAAATACAAATCAAGATTGAGAAGAATGTCAAGAGAAAATTAGATCCAATAAGAATTTCCACACTTTTCTCACAATAGGATGCTTTTTAATGCTTAGAGAAAATGGTAGATAAATGCAATAAGTTTTGTTGGCTCTAAGTTATTTCAAATATGGTAAAAGACCTTCATTTATATGTTAAAAGTGAAAGATAGCTGTTGGTTGCATTTATTGTTTGGAGCCTTTGCAAAATTTTAGACAATAATAACTGTTGCAAGTATTTTAGGCACGAGGGGATCGATTGGGTAAGTTAAAAATCAAGCAATTTTATGCATGAAAATGCACAATCAATCGATCCATATCAAGTACCAATCAATCCCTTTTTCAGGTGATTGATCCTCTAATCTGTGTGATCGATTCCTTCTCAAACCCTAGAACAATCTTTTTATACTGTGTAGAAAGCCAATTGATTCCTTCATGAAGGGATTGATCCTGTCTTTAAAACCCTTGAACCAATCGATCTATACAAGGAAAGGATCGATTAGTTTTTATGAAATTTACACGAAAAGCTATCTAGCCAAAAAATCAATCCCCTTGAGGGGGGATCGATCCCTTCTATGCTACTTTGTCCAATTTGATTTTTAAATCATGTCAGATGAATTTGAACATATTCTAGATTAAAAGCTGAAAAAATATTCAAATTAAGTTCAAATTATTTTAATTCAATTTTAGCAAATTTTTGTATTGTCATTTCAAAATATTTTATTAATTCAAGGCTAACAATCTCTCCTTTTTTGATATGACAAAACCCATAGTTAAAAGTTTGCTTTGAAAACATTTTGCTCTTTAACAAAAAAAAAACTCCCTCTAAATTTAAGCAAGATCAATAAAATTAAAAGGCCAATTTTTCATTATGAACATATAAAAAATATAAGGTAAAAGTCTCTCAAGCAATTAAAAATTTATCAACTAGCGACATAACAATTTAGCAACAAGCAAATTTTCACAATACTAACTTCTCCCTCTTTTTGTCATAGCAAAAAATATCAAAGAGCCAGGCACCAATACTATAGCCAATGTAATATCAATTTACTCAATCAATTCAAAGCAACAATACAATAATCAACACAAGGCTAATATCATTGAAGCTCAATATATAGCTCAATATTACATCATAATATCATGAATGAGAATAACAATAATGGCATTACTATAGCAACACAATTAAGTACAATAAACTTAAAGTTCATGTCATAATATGTAGAGTATCAAAGATGATACTACAATTAAAATGTCTTGAAATAAGCTAAAAACTTAAAACATAAAAGAAAGACATGTAGGAAAAACATTTAGGCTTGGCTATAAAGATAGGTCAAGATAGAAAAAGATAAGAAGGAAAATGATAAAAATGTTGCTTCATTTACTATTGTACAAAATGATAAAAACAATTAGCCATAATTTGTTGAACTTGTGAAACCATCTCATTTTGGGTTAGTTTCATATTTTTCAATCTAGAGTTCATATCCCCAACCAATAAGTGTAAATTGTTCATTTGAGTCATAAGAATTTACAAAGCGTATTCGGTATTAAATGGTAGACTAAAAAGACCTTTTTGAGAAAAATTTTATGAAACTTCTTATGGAATATTTTAAACCTTATGCTCTTATTCATGTTCAACTCTAAGTTCACTTTTCTTAATCCATACCCAAGCAATATTTTAAGTGTATCCTATACTATGAAGTGTATGAATTTTAATAATACTTGCAAGATTGGACCTAATCTCTCTATCACTTCTAATATTGGTACCCACCCTCCTAAGTAGATTGCTAACGTATATCCTATATGCCAAAGTGTAGTCCTTATTTTAAACAACCTTCATCATATCATTAAAAATGAAATGCACAAGATTAGGTTTCACCTTATGTTTGATCTTATACATCCAACAATAATCTTGTTTCCTAATGGTGGAGTATTAGGTTCCAAATGGTGCTAACACATGTGTGACGATAAGATGAAACAATCTATCACGCATGTTTAACCTAGAAGCTTAGGTTGAAGCAATCCTCAAATCATTATTCTCAAAAATATCTTGAGCTAGTCCAAGCATATCATATCTAGTATTTGCATCTCCATTATCTTTTAACATGAAAGTTTCAACCAACAAGTTCTTGTCTACAACTATTTCTTACCCATCACAAATGTCATGAATTTATCAGTACAATACCTATTCCCATGTTCATCAACTTCAATAAAGTTTGCATTACTATAAAATACCCTTATTAGATTTTCAAAGATAATGCCATCCAAACTAAAATAGTTTATTCAACCAAACTTTTCAAAAGCATGTAAGTATGAAAATCCAGTAGATTGAAGGGAATTAAAATTGATTACCCTTCTTTGCTTGATTTCTCTATGAGTAAAATGAGTCTTATGTATTTTCTTTGCTATAGGATTTTTGAAATTTTGGTTAAAGGAAGGCTTGATTGAAGAACCAGAGGCTTCCCTTGGTAGATTTTCCCTTATGACAAGAGAAGGACTTGTTTTAGGTGCTGTGGAAACAATAGAATAGTGGAAATAAGTAAGCTTATGTAAAATTGATGAGGAATTTATGAATGTAGGTGACAAGTAGTAAAATATGTTTGAGAGAGGTAAAAAAATCAAGTGAATGAGGTAGGTTTACTAGAGGCACAAAAAGGGATCAATTTCTTAGAGTGAAAAGCATAAATGGAGATTTTTGTGTGATTTGAAAGATTTTTAAAGAAGATTTTGCAAGAAATCAAATAGATATAAAGAAATTTGTAAAAGATTTTAGTTGAAAGTGACCAATTTTGAGAGAAAATAGAACATGAATATCTACGATTTTAGGAGAAAGTGTTTTGGGAAAAAGAAAAAGAGATGAAGAAGGGATTATGGTGCCACGAAAAGAAAATAGTCTAAATTTAAAGTTTTCAAAATGGTGCGCATAAGGAAGTTGTTTATGACTTGATTAATTGGGTAGCAAAAAGGATTGATTGGGTAAGGTCTTGGTGAACCTAGGCAAGCTATAGACTAATCGACTAAGTCCAAAGGGGATCGATTAGGTCCCCACGATTTCAATTTGAATTTAGAAAACTAATCAATCCAATTTAAGAGGGATCAATTGTTTCACCTGTAGTAAAAAAATTTTAATTTTTTTTAATTTAAAACCATGCAACATAACTATTCAAATATGCATCATATAATTACAAATATAATCATAGACAAGATTTCAAAAATATGTCAAAATAAACATACATTTGGTCAAACAAGGTATCAACATTCATCATACCATCAAGAATTTCATTTCAAAGAGTATTCATCATACCAAGTTCACCTTTAATTGTATAAAATCTATCCCTATCAAGGTTTTGTAAAAAATATCAGCTAATTGAGCATCATATCACCCTTTCGAATATGATCTCTAATGAAATGATGCCTAATTTCAATATGCTTAGTTTTTTAATGTTGAATTGGATTTTTGGTGAGATTGATGATACTAGTATTATCACATTTAATGAGAATGTGATCCATGGTAATTTTAAAATTCTACAACTGTTGTTTAATCTAAAAAATTTGAACACAACAACTACTGACTGCTACATATTCGAATTTAGTTGTGAATTAAGCAAACACTATTTTTTTTCTTGAAAAATCATGATATGAGTATATTCTCAAACAAGTGACAAGTATCGAAAGTACTCTTTCTATCAATTTTATAACCACCAAAATTCACATCAAAATAGGCATGGAAAGTAAAATATGAACCGTTTGGATAACATAATCCTAAGTTAGAAGTGTCCTTAAGGTATCTAAAAATTCTTTTAACTGCAAGTAAATATGATTCTTTAGGTGATGATTGAAATCTAGCACATAAGCACACACTAAATATTATATTCAGTCTACTTGCAGTTAAATATAATAATAAACCAATCATAGACTTACATAATTTAGAATCAATATATTTACCTCATTTATCTTTGTCAAGTTTTGTTAAAGTGCTTATAAGTGTTAAGTAAGGCTTTGATTCTTTCAATCCAAATCTTATGAGCAAGTCCTTGATGCATTTGGCTTGATTGATGAAGGTACCATCTTTTATTTGCTTTACTTGTAATCTTAAAAAGAATGTAAGCTCTTCCATCATGCTTATTTCAAATTTATCTTCCATAGTCTTAGCAAATTCTTAACAAAGAACTTCAATATAATATCATCAATATAAACTTGCATATTTAGAATGTCCTTTCCTTTTGTTTTAATAAAAAGTGTAGAATCAATCTTCATTCTATTAAAACCATTTTTAATTAAAAATTTTGACAATTTTTCATACCACGCTTTAAAAGCTTGTTTTAAACCATATAAAGCTTTTGTCAATCTATAAACATGATTTAGAAATTAAAGATTTTCAAAATTGGAAGGTTGCTTTACATACACCTTTTTATTTATTAAACCATTTAGAAATGCACTCTTGACATCCATTTGAAAGAGCTTGAAATCTTTGAAACATGCAAATGCAAGCAATATCCTAATAGCTTCTAACCTTGCAACTGAGGTATAGGATTCATTATAATCAATTCCTTTTTCTTGACTATACCCTTTAGCTACTAACCTAGCTTTGTTTTTAATAACATTGCCATGCTTATCCATTTTATTCCTAAAAACCCATTTAGTGCCTATAGTAAGATGATCACTAGACCTAGGTATAAGATTTCACACTTAGCTTCTTTCAAATTGGTTTAATTCCTCTTGCATAACCAATATCCAATAATCATCTCCTAAGGCTTTATTTATGTTTTTGAGTTCAATATGAGATAGGAAAACAACATAATTATACATATTGCAAGAAGATCTAGTTTTTACCCTTTGAGTTGGATCACCAATAGTCTCACTATCTTTGACATATCTCCTTTCTCTATGGTGATTTGGTTCTTGCTTTATATGTTGTAGTTCCTCTAGAAACTCATTATCCTCTTTTTAAGTGTTATCCTCAATATCATGTGATACATCATTGATATATTCTTGAAGTATACCTACATCATCATCATCAAAAGACACCTTTCTCATTGATGGATTAGATTCATCAAAGATAATATATATAAACTCTTCAACAACTAATGTTTTTTTATTAAAGACTTTATAGAATTTTGAATTCAAAAAATATCCTAGCAAAATGCATTCATCACTTTTTGCATCAAAATTTTCAAGATTATCTTTTTCATTATTCAAAACAAAACATTTACAACCTAAAGAATGAAAATAACTTATGTTAGGCCTTTTTCCTTTAAAAGGTTCATAAGGAATTTTCTTTAAGATTGGCCTAATCATAGTTCTATTTATAATATAACAAAAGATATTTATGGTTTTTGCCCAAAAATATCTAGGTCAATTATTTTCACAAAGCATGGTTCTAGTTATTTTTTCTAAAGTTTTATTTTTCCTTTCTACTACCCCATTTTGTTAAAGAGTTCTAAGAGTAGAAAAATTATGGCTAATACCATTTTCACTACAAAACACCTTAAAGCCAAGGTTTTCAAATTCTTTTCCATGATCACTTCTAATACTAGAAATTGAATAACCCTTCTCATTTTGTATTTGTTTGCTAAGAGTGATGAATTTTTTCAAAGCTTTATTCTTTGAATGCAAGAAGAGAACCCATGTATATCTAGTAAAATCATCAACAATAACAAACTCATATTTTTTTTCACCGAGGCTCATTATCTTAGTAGGATCAAAAAGATCAATATGAAATAGTTGAAGAAGTCTAGTAGTTGAAATACAATTCTTAGGTTTGAAAGAGCTTTTTTTATGTTTTTCTTGAATACATGCATTACAAACCTTGTCATTTTCAGATTTCAATTTTGGTAAACCAATAACCAAATCATTTTTTAAAAAGTTTTGAAATATCATGCATACTTGCATGTGTAAGTCTTCTATGCAAATCCAATTTTTATTTTCCTTTTGAGCCACAAAACAAATATTTTTAGAAGATAGATCATCCAAATGCACCACATAAACATTTCTTTGATGATGTCTAATAAAAACAAGTTTGTTAATCTTGATATCAATTACATGATAGCACATGGATTCAAATACAACTCTAACTCCTTTGTCACACAATTGACTAATACTAAGTAAGTTATGCTTGAGGCCATTCACAAGTAAAACATTTTCAATAGAAGTAAAAGAATTGTTACTAATGGAGTCAATCCCTTCAATTTAGCCTTTGAAGTTGTCTTTAAATGTAACAACTCCTCTATTTTTAGCATTTGAGTCCTTGAATTAAGCCTTATTTTTTATCATGTGTTTTGAGATCCACTATCAAGGTACCATAGATTGTTCTTGCTTGAATTTACCTTGTAGTAATGGTCATTTACCTACAAGAATATAATTAAATTTTTGTTTTGGGTACCCAAACTTTCTTGGGTCTTTGAGTGTTAATACTCACAATTCTTATACCTTATGGAATCCACTTCATCTTAATAATCTCATTTTGATTTGTTTTAGCTCTTTTTGGAATTGACACACTTTCTTTAACCAATAATATTGTATAGAATAACCTAATTTATGACAATATGTACATGTACTAGATGAATCATTTGGCTTAACAGGAAAATTCTTCAATTGAGTCTTTTTGTCACCACTATTATCCATCTTTATTAAAAAATGCTCTTTGTATTTCAAGCATATTATTAAGTTTTTAATGTCCCATATAAAATCTAGAAAATGAGTTATACAAATTCTCATTTTTCTTAGTCAAATCATCAACATTCAAATTTAAAAGCTTAATTTCCTTTTCTAGGTCATTCTTTATTTTAATTAAGAGCTAATTCTCTACTTTCAACTTAGAAATCATTTTCTTATACTTCATGTTCATGCTTTCAAATTCTATAGCTAATTCTTCAAAAGCATCTTACAATTCATCAAATGTGTATGAATTTAAATCATTAGGATTAGAAATTACCTTGGGCTCATTAAGAGCTATGAGACATAGGTTGGCTACTTTCTCCTTATTTGATTCATCATTAGAGAAATTATTATCACTCAATGTTGCAACATTACTTTTTTTTTTTTTGGCTTCATTATGTTTTGATTCTTCCACAAAGGACAATCGAATTTGTTATAAGTCGATTTGTTGTATTCATAGCAAATAACTTGATCTCTTTCTCTTTTACTTGATTCTCTTTTGATTATTTCTCTTTGTGGTCTTCTTCTATTTGAAAACTTATTCATCTTCATAAACTTCTTGAACCTTTTTTACAAACATAACCATTTTTTCATCTTCATCAACCTCATCTTGTTCAAAATTTTTTTCATCTTCTTGAAAAATTAATTTAAAAGCAATGCCACCCTTCTCGATTGGTTCTTATCCTCTTTTGAGCTTCATCTTCTAGGTAAAGAGAGAGCCTAGAGTTTATCCAAAAAAAAGTGTGTAAGGATCTTTGGACTTTTCAATGGCTGTCATTTTAGCTTTTCAACTCTTTGGTAGACTATTTAAAATTTTTTTCACCATTTCCACATTTAAATAAATCTTTCCAAGAACCTTTTAAACCATTAATGATGTAAGTGAAGCGGTTGACATTTTACTAATGGATTCTTCTAATTTTATCTTGAATAGCTTATAATCATGAATGAACATGTCAATTTTTATCTCTTTCACTTTATTAGTACCTTCATGAGTGATGACTAACTTATCTCAAATTTTCTTTGCATTTTCACACAAAGTAATTCTATTGTACTTACTAGGCCCTATTGCACAAAAAAGTGTATGCATTGCTTTGGTATTGAGTTGAGTCATCTTCATATCATTAACATCCTATTTACTTTCTTGCTTGATCACCTCTCTACTATCCACCATTTTTATTAGAATTTGAGGATCATTTACAATTACCTTTCAAACTTTATAGTCTTTGGCATGAATAAACAATTTCATCTCAGTCTTCCAATATAAGTAGTTATCACTAATAAAAAAAAGAGATCTTACAATTGAATGGCCCTTAGCTCCAAGAGATGTAGCAATTGTTTCATTTGCCATTAGATACATTTCTTGTTGCCTACTATATTTGTTGTAGCTTGAAAATGATTGATCATCATACTTCTTTAAGCTATTTTAAAGATCACTCTTAGGTTTTTAGACCTATAAAATAGAATATAAGCTCTAATACTAATTGTTAGCTAAAATAGTTAATTAAACCAAAAGGAAGTAAATTGGTTGATAATAAATTCTTCAAAAATCAATATCCAACAAGTACAAAATTCACAAATCAGTTTTTTTAATCAAATAAACACAACAAATATGAGTACTAATAATCTTAAAAATAAGATATTGAGATAGAAAATCAAACATCAAAATTTATAGAGGTTCGGCTCTTCTTTTAGTCACCTACGTCTTCTCCCTTAGCCTTAATTGCCAAGAAGTTCAATCTATTATGTGTTGAAAGTTACAACCTAGCTTTTCAAAGATCTAAACAATCAACAACATAATCTCTTAAGGGTTATCCTCCCTTTAAGCTCACAACCTTACAATACAAATTTTTAAAGTGTTTTGCAAACTTAAAAAACCTCTCTAAGGTTATGTGTTTGCTAATTTGAAGTACAAATCAACATTGAGAAGACTATCAAGAGAAAATCAGATACAACAAGAATTTCTACACTTTTCTCACACTAGGATGTTCTTTAATGCTTGAAAAAAAATGATAGATAGTTGCAATAATTTTTCTTGGCTCTAAGTTGCTTCAAATATGGTGGGAGACCTTTATTTATTTGTTGAAAGTGGAAGATAGTTGTTGGTTGCATTTATTGTTTGGAGCCTCTATAAAATTTTATATAAAAATAGCCTTTGCATTCATTCTAGGCAAAAAAAAGATTGATCCTACTTAAGAGAGATCAATTGAGTCAGTTAAAAATCAAGTAATTTTACATATGAAAATGCACAACCAATTGATCCATATCAAGTACCAATAGATTTTTTTTTCAGGTGATCTATCTCTTTTTAAATCCTAGAACAATCTTTTCATACTGTCTAAAAAACCAATCAATCCTTTCAATGGGGGATTGATCCTATCTTTAAAACCCTTGAACCAATCAATCCATACAAGGAGGAGATTGATTTGTTTTCATGAAATTTACACGAGAAAGCTTTCTGGCCAAAAAATTGATTGATCCTCTTAAAGGGGGATCAATCCTTTCTATGCTACTTTGTCCAATTTTATTTTTAAACCATGCCAGATGAATTTGAACATGTTATGGATTAAAAGCTAAAAAAGTATTCAAATTAAGTTCAAATCATTTTAATTCAATTTTAGCAAATTTTTGTTTTGTCATTTCAAAATATTTTCTCAATTCAAGGCAAACAATTCTTTTACGACATCAGGAGTTACCAACACTCTCAAAAGCAATTGTTGTTAGGAAGGCACATATCCTAGCCTTATAGTGCATTCAGCACATACAAGTGCCCACAGTGTTCAAGCACATGGAATTGATGGACACGGCAAACCTCCGATCTACCAATAATCTTTTCCCAACAACACCACAGGGACTCGAACCTATGACCTTGGCTCTAATATCTCTTTTAGGATCTCAGATGCTACCAACTCTTCCAAAAATAATTGCTATTAGAAAGGCATATACCCTAGCCTTATAGTGCATTTAGCACACACAAGCGTCCATGGCATTCAAGCACATGGAATTGATGGACGCGATTAACCTTTGATCTACCAATAATTTTTTTTTATTTTTACAATTGAATTACAAATTATTTTTAATCTAATTTAGTAACTTATTTTATTAAATCATATTTTTTGTATTTCTATGATCCAATAATTAAAACTTCTAATCTAATCAATAATAAAAGAAATGAATGAATAAATAAAATAAAATGACATTAAAATTTAAGTAAAGAAGAAAGGAGAAATACTAGAAGTTTGGGTTAATGATTGATCCAAAATAGGTGCAAGTTTGACACTAGGCTTGGTCTTGATTTCCAAACGTGCTTAAACACAAAGATTTGGCCCGTGTTTGAAATATCTATCGATTCAAGTTTGGCCCATGAACTCTTTTTCTTCAATGCACATTCAAGTTTGGCCCAGGACCTTTCTTTACTTTTCAACTTCAACCAACCTATAAGCTTCTTTCATTTTTGCATTACTCCTGTCTCCCTCTACAACAGCTTGTTTCTTTGCCTCTCTTTAAACTTTTTATACTTCAAGAACATTGATCAACAGAACCCAGAAGCTGACTGGCCTTTGCCTTTATCGATTTTGTACAAAAATGTCCACCAAGCCGCAAGCCACTGTTTTCCACCTTCATCGATTTAAGTCACAACCAACACTACTTTTTGTCTACCAATATCTTCTTCCTCTGTGACTTCTCCATGTTTTTGTTAATTTTTTTTCTTACTCCCCTTGCTGTGTTCAATCCTTAGTTATTTATAGGGCAAAACTAATAGAGTTTCAAATCATTTTCAATTCGTTCCAAAAAGCTAAAGATTAACACCTAATCTCATACTTTTCTGATAACAATTATCACCAAGCCCAATTTCAAAGTTCCAGCTTTTCTTTTTTTTTTCTTTGTTTGAAATAATCAGATAAAAGTACAAAAAAAAAAAAAAACAAGATAAGTAGAATAGGCAGATAATTAACAAATAAAACAACAGGGATAAATAAAAAAAATTAAAATATATATATACACAGATAAATATAACAAAAATAAAAATAAAAAGATAAAAAATATTAATATATATAATCCAAAATTTAACAATTAAGCTTGAATCAAGTCCGAGTTCAATTGGTTTAAGTCATGGACTAAATAGAGTGTCTACACACCTCATTTGTATGAATGGAATACAAAGATAATAAGGGCTTTATTTACTGATGAAGAACAAGAAACAATAATGGGGTTGCCACTAAGCCATGAAAGTCATGCAGATGCACTGTTCTAGAGTTTGGAAGCAAACAGCCATTTCTCAGTGAAGAGCATTTATCATTGGTTGGTGAATCAGATGAGGATGAGTGGAAATACCATTGTTGCAGAACAAATAGATAGGGAAATGAGTTTCTAGACGAGACTGTGGAACCTTTAAAATCCCTAGTAAAATCAAAATATTCGGGTGGAGACTAAATAAAGGTCTCTTACCACTGTACGTTCAGCTGAGGAGAAGAGGAATTGATGTAGATGTTGCATGTCCAAGGTGTGGACTGCATGAAGAGACTATCGTACATGCAATGTGGGAATGCGAAGAGCTTACAAAACATGGATGCTAGATAGCGTGAGTTTGATCGAAATACTGAAAAGGGTTGGCTGACAGGAATAGCTAAACAACTCGATTCTAACAGTCTTGAACAAGGACTGGTTTTATGCTGGGCAACATGACATCATAGGAACCAGGTTTTCAAAGATGAGGTCCACATAACGGCAGCTCTTGTGGGACAGTTTGCCAAGTGTTATCTGCAAGAGTATAGAGAAGCTAGCTAGGATGTAGGAGCGACGCCAAAAGTGGAAACCGCCACATCAACGATTGGTCAAGATCAATTTTGATGGAGCCTTAATCAGCAAAAACTTGCGTGGACTATTGCTAGGGCGAAAGGGACTTTAATGGGCATTGCTGTAAAGGTGGTCCGAGTTCAAGATCCAGTCTTCGTTGAAGCTGTTGCTGCGGCAAAGTTAGTAGCAGGGATTTATATAGTGTTTGCTGTCATGTTTTCGATCTCATCATGTTTATTATGGTTAGAGAGATAAATAATAAAATAATGGTAGTCACACTCATTGCAATCATTAATTTTTTATTTTAATTTTGGATAACTTATCATAAAATGAAATAAATAATAATTATAAATACATTTATTATATTTAAAATAATTTATAATATTTTAATTCTTTAATGTATATATTAAAATAAATATTTTAAATTTTTTAGTTTTGAGTCATAAATCAATATACATATCTAAATTGTTGATCATTAATATATCCATAAATTTTGTCAATATAAATGCTATAAATGCATATGATTGATGATAAATTATCATTATGAAATTAATATTATAAATTAATCTAATTAAAAAGAATAATAATAAACATTTAAATATTTTTAAGTACAATTATTAAGGTAAATGAATTAAAATCTAATTATGTGGAATATATGCATGGAAAATCACTTGTATATATCATCTCTCATTTTCTTTCAAAATTTTCATCTAAAATCTTCAAAACATTCCCAAAAACTTATTTCCCATCATTATTTGCTTTTGTTCTAAAATTTTTTATCTAAAAATATGAGGTACAAAAAATTAATAGTAAATATACTTAATATTAGTAAAATTTTATTATAAAATTATTTTTTAGATAATTAAAAATTAAATTAACTATTTAACAACTAACAACTCTATTAAATTTTTATCCAAATTATAAAAAAAAAAATTCAAATACCCATTTTCCAAAAAGTAAGAGAAAAAGATGACCAAAATAAAAAATAAAAACCAATTTATATCTAACATCAACCTCCCTTTTGTCTTTCATCGACCTCCCTCTTGTCTTTCTCTCTCTGTTCACTTTTTTTTTCCATTCTAAAATAATCACCCACGACCCTATCTAACCTCCCTCTTATTTTTCGCTCAAGTAATTTCAACTCTCTCACTTCCATTGGATTGATTTGGAGGCTGTTTGCAATTGTTTTATAGGATCATACAATTCTTAAGTTACTAAACCCAAGGATCTCTATGGGTTTGACGGTTTGAAGGTTGGTTCGCTTACTGGAGCTCTATCTTTACGCTATCTTTGCTTTGATTATTTTGATTGAGGTTTAAATTTAGTTAAATGGTTTGGACTTGGGGCATGGTTTTCTTATCGTTGTAGTATATGTTTTAATTTTATTTGATGAAAGAATAAATAGTGACTTTAATGTTCCATTACAATCGTATTTTTTCGTTATATCATTATTTGCGGCTGTAAATAACTATTGTAAGTGTGATTATCAATTATATCTCCATTGCAGATGAATAACGAAAGCGATAGACAATTCTACCATTAAATAGAGGCTGTTATACCGCGTTATGGGCACTATTTAAAACCTTCGTAAGTAGAACTTGCAAAAATCCTGGGTTTGAAAGAAATATGCCTCGAAGGGGATGCCTTAAAGAGTGATTAATGGATGTAAGATAGGTACTTTGGATTTGTCCTACTTCGGGAGAATATTGGGTGAAGTGAGGAACACGGGGAGAACATTTAAGACCTTTACAGTAGGCAATGTGAAGAGAGATGCTAACAGACTAGCTGATTTCCTAGCAAAACATGCTCTTAATGTGGCTTCAGAGGAGGAATGGATAGAGGTATACCGCTGCATCATTCATAGTTTGATTGTATCTGACTGCCATCATTTGAAGTAATATTACAATTTCTTCTAGCTCAAAAAAATAAATAAATTTCATGTAAATGAATAAAATAATTAATAGTTTAACAGTAAATTGAAGCAAATTGAAACTTAAGGATAGCTTTTATATATTGTTATTGATTTTGTCAAAATAATTATAGATTATAAACTTAAAAAATAAGGCAAAAATGTTGAAAAATTATTCTTGAACCAATGAAACAAAAGTAATTTTTTTATTCATAGATAAAAGATAAAACATGTATAGGGTTATAAATTATAACAAAGATGTGCATGCTTCCCAATTATATAAAAAAAGTTTCAGAATTGAAGGATCAACCTTTTTATAGTTAAATATAATAATATTTAATAAAGTTGATGTGGCAGTAAAGTGAATTGATTTAATTTTTGAAATGAATAGTAAAATTGATGAGTTGACATGAAATTAAAGAGGAATTGAAAAGAGGATATCTTTTATATATGGTATAAATATTGTTTTTGGACACATTATTAAAAACTATATCCTAACAACACCATTTCAATACTTAAAAAAAAAAAAACGGAACACACATAACTATATTTTATTATATTTTTTAACTAATGAAAATAGATATTGCTGTTTAATAGAATTTTAAATTAATTTTTATTTATTATAATTTAAAATTTTAATACAAATGTTAGTTTTATATTTGAACTAACTTATTACCCGTGGGATGCACCAAGTATCTTTATTTATTTAAATGTGTTAACACATAAATTAACAATATTTAATCATTTATATGTTCAAAGTATATATAAAATACATATAATATAATTAAAAAATCAAACCATAATAAAATTAAAATTTTTGACAAAATTCAAATCCATATGTAGACAATACCTGAGGAACAAAAATATTCAAAAGATATTATAAATAATATTATTAAGCTATAAAAATTGAAATTAAAAGTTTTGTCACTTCAAATTTATTTTTTTTGCAATTGGCATAATCTTCGTGAGGTGAATTTTATACACTTACAAATTTATATAATTTAGATGACCAAAAGTATTGAAGCTTTAATCCCAAAAATTTTTCCATGACTCTGTCTTTTACATATCTTGAGCCTTGAAAGATCTTTTGGAATAGAAAGTATGAAATGCGTCTGTCATGTAGACCTTATACTTAATGGCTTTTTTGCGGATATGGTTTTATTACCAACTGTAAAGGGGAGATGGAGAGTAGTGGCAATTTGCTATTTATGTTGACAAACCAAGGGCAGTTGCATGTTTATAACAATGCATGCTTGGCTGCCTTCATGTCAGCAAGAGAAAACACCTTTTGTTTCTTCAGGACAGTATATGTTGTGCCGATACCTACCGTTGCTCCATGTATGATTGTGAGCAAGCTTGCCTTAGTTGATAGAGATGTGGAATTATGGTAAGATCAGTTGATTGTTTCCATGCGTGTCTTTTTCTTTCTTAGGCAATCAAAATTTACATGTTAAATTGGTTATATCACTTGCTTTTGGGGGAAATGTTGGTCCATTTATACAAACTAATTAGAACTTCTAAAGAAATGAGTTTGAATATTGTGAAAGAAACAAATAAAGAAGGTTCCTTATTGTAGATACTTATTACCTCATTTAGATGTCCTTGTATACATTTTTGACACTGAGACTAGTTTTCCGATACAGGTACCTCGGGAATTGGTTGCATTGCAACTTACAATAATAATTTCTAAATGAGCTATGGGTTGAAAAATGAGGTTCAGGTGGTTCTAAGTAAATTTATTATGGAATGAAAAACATTAAAAAAAAAAAAAGTTAAAGCTGATTCAAGAGAAAAAAAATTAATTGATCGAGTGAAGAGTCAAAGATAAAAATAAAAGTCGTACAGACAATATCTATAAAATAAAAGAATAAATGTTTCTATAAATTTGTACTGTCTGTCACATCAAAATAAATAAATAAATAAATGGTATTGTAGCATTTTGTAATTTATGAAGAAGAAGAGATGCAGACAAAGGTGAAGAATTTTGCTAGAGAAATAAGATGTGCGAGTTTCGTTAAAGAATTATTTATTTATTTATAAAATATATATATCTAAATTATTAAGAAATAAAATTTGCTCTTTTGATTAATAAAAGGTTATTATAAAATTTATAAAGATAAAAATTACACTTGGGATTTTTTAATTTAAAAATATATTTCTAAATTATTAGAAAATTAATTTTAAAAGATAAAAGATGTATATTTAAATTATTATGAAATTCATTTAAAAATATATATATTATTACATTAAAATTTTTAAAAATTTTTAAATTTAAAAAGATATACATCTAAATTATTAAAAAATAATTTTAAACTATAAAAAGATATACACTGAAATTCAAAGTTTTATGATCTTAGAAAAAAATTTTAAAATAGAAAATGATATATACTAAAATTCAAAGTTCTATGGCCTGGATTAATTTGAATTTAATTTGGTTCTATTGAAGGTGTCTTTTAGAAATGAATCTATAGATTTAGAAACAATGACATGCTAGTGAAAAGCTGGTCATTATCTTTTTCTTTTTTTAACTTCCTAATTTACACTTAAATCTTTTAGTATTATTTACTTTGTTGAAAAAAACATTACATATATAAATTTTTTCAAATTCATAAATTTTAAATATCAATTCTAATAATACATCAATTACTTCAAAATTAGTCAGCGCTGGTCATTATCTTCATTGATGTATTATTGAAGCTTTGACTTGACCATGATTATGCTAAAGTAATTTTAAGTTTCCTGAAATTGGATTTTAATAAAATTCGCATGTTGCTTGCCAAAAATTAACAATACCAGGTGAAGATAAGGTGAAGTTGAAGGTGATTGTTCTAAAAAAACTTTTTTTTAAATCAAATTATTTATTTGACCATTACTTAAAATCTCCTTTGTCATATATTTTGTTTTCTAATTGCTATTTGAAATTGAATGAATATGAAGATAATAACCTTGGAGAATAATAATATTTTATTATTTTTATAATTTATTTTTAATCATATTTTAATTAGTTTAAAATATTATATTTGGGATAATTTATATAATTTTGTCTTTCAATTAAATTTTTTAAAAAATTTGAATAACTAGTAATTTTTAAACATATTTGTTTAATAAATAGAATAAAATTAGAAATTGTCGAAAGTGTCATCATGAAGATATATTTTTGAACAACATATCAAATAAAAAAATTATCCAGACAAACTTTATTATTGGCATATAATATAATATAATATAATATAATATAATATATATATTATACCACATACAGGTCACTTGATTATTAAGTGTTACATGACCTAATTTTTTTTAAAAGTTCCTAGTTATTAATTATCTAATTGGGTTATTATTACCAACATGGGTTTTACATATTTTATAAAAAAATTTATAGTTTAAAAATTAAAAATTATAAATATTAAAATTTAATTTAATTTTCAAATATTTATTTTTTAAAATAATTATATAAATCAATTAAATTCAATTTTAAATTCAATTCATGCTCTTCCATTTATAATTAATTTAGGTTTGCATGCAATGTATGTCCACCTTGACTAGTAATAAATTATTTTAATCTTTTAAAAAAGTACGTACAAATAAATTGATCCAACCAAAAAGCACCTCTGTTTTTAAAGTAAAAGTATGACCGGATTGAGATTTTACAAGTCATCCACACCACAAAAATAATCTAATTTTCCATTTTTCTTTTTCTTTTTAAACCTAGATGAAATCTAATTTTATTGGATAGAGAAGAAGACAAAGTAAGAAGTAATTAGTGATAATTAAGTGGATTTAGCGCCAATCAAATATGAGTTAGTGGATGGCGCAGCCCCTCCAATGACCAGAGGTCGCATCCGATGTCTGTGGAAACTCGGGCACTGCACTGGTCAACTCGCCTAAGATTTCATTTGAATTAATAGTAAGAATGGTTAAATTTAATAATAGAGAGGAAATTAATTATAATAGTAATGAGATTAAAATTAATGATAAAATATATATTTATATATATAAATAATTATAATAAAAAAATAAATTATAAAAAATAAAAATAGACATTAAATTAAAAATATATATAATGAAAATTTTAAATTATTTAATATTTATAAAATTAATAAATAATTAAATTATTATATATTAAATTATTTTTATATATAAATACTTAAAATTAATAATTTTATCTGATAAAAAAATAATCTTTTAAAACTTTAATAAAAATAAAAAGTACAAAATAAATTTAAAAAACTACAATATTAAAAGTGAACAAGAATCAAATAAAAAATAAATCAAGAGGAGGGTCAAAAGTAGAAGAAAGCAGTAATTAGGTAAAAATATACGTATATAGCTCTCAAATACTCAAATACCATTTCAAAAAAGTTTTCTAATTATAGAAAAGTGTACATTATTATGTTTGGATGCAAAATCTTCATATAAATTTTAAATTGATCAATCATTGCATTTATAAAATATCAACAACTAGAACCCACAAAAAATGGTGAAATTTAATTTATATTAAAACTAGCTTGCTATTTGTGCAATGCATAAATTATTTTTATTCATTTAAGTATATGTAAAAATATAAATTAATAATAATTTATGACACTCCAATTTGATCTAGGTCGAATTAATTGGGCCTGATCCAATGGGTAAGCACATTTTATATTTTTATTTGATATTTATTTATTTATTATTACTATTATTATTTATTAATATATATTTTTTTAATTATTTATCTATTAACATATTTTATTATTTATCTATTAATATATATTATTTATTTATTATTAATATATTTTAATATATTTTATTATTTATCTATTAATATATATATTGATTTTATCTTTTTCTTTATCAATTTTCGGTTGAAAGATCAGAAAAAATTGGAATGAATTCTGTCGTGAATATGGACTAGAGAGTCTGATTGGATTCAAAAACTTGAATCAAATCCTGGATGAAGTTGAGATTGATTAGAAAACTCTTTTGACCAATTTCTATAAAATAGGTCATAAATCACACAAAAAGCACATGGAGAGAGAAAGGAAAAACAAAAAAAAAGGCGTTAAAAAGGTCAGAAGTAATCTTAGGAATTTTAGAAAAATTTTGGGAGTTTTTAGTGATTTTTTTTTGGGAAATTTATGAAAATTCTAGATTTCGGTATAATTTTTTGACGAAATTTGAATTTTTCGATGATTTTTCCAGCACTGGGTTGAATTTTCGGGCTAGTTACCTAGTTTTCGACGTACCATTTCTAGAAAACCGACCTACTCTCCGATGAACTTTCGCTGAATAACCCAAATTCTGATAATATTTTTCAGAATTCGACGAGATTCAATCGGTGTTCTTGGGATTCTTTTAAAGAGAATGAAGAGAAAAAAGGGAGAGAAAATAAAGAAGAAAGGAAGCAATCTACGAAAAAAAAAGGTGAGAGTCTTTATACCCAGCTAAAACGATGTCGTTTTAGCATTAGTAAAACCCAAAAGATCCATGCGTTTTTGTTCGGGCGACCCGACTGTAGCCCAACCCACTATCGACTCAAGTTCGACCTGCAACTCAGTCATCAAGCTGAGCCGAGCCAAACCACTTAAGCCGCACTAAGTCGAGCCGTTTTCTGTCTCCTAAGCTGAGCTGAGCCGTTCCAAGATTTTTTTTTCCTTTTCATTTCTTTCTCATTTTTATTATTATTATTATTATTATTATTATTATTATTATTTATTGATTAGATTAGAATTATTTGGTATTCTTTATTTAATTTAATTTAATTTTATTTTTTTAAATGATTTTTCTAAAATAAAATTCCAAAAAAAAATAAATATTTTTGAGAAAAAGTTGAAAGTATCAATTTTTCTTAAAGATAAAATTTTTAAAAATATATATATATATTTAAGGAAAGTTGATTGTATCAATTTCCTTTGAACACAAAAAATATTTTTTTAAAGGAAAGTTGAAAGTATTAATTTTCTTAAAAAATAAAAGGTTAAAAAAAAAGGTATTTTGAGGAAAAGTTGAAAGTATCAATTTTTCTTAAAGTACAATTTCCAAAATAAAATTTTCAAAAAAACACATTTTGAGGAAAAGTTGAAAGTATCAATTTTTTCTTGTACAAAAACAATGAGTTTTTTTTTTTTAAAAAAAAGATAAAAAGAAAAGGATTTGTATAAAAAGTTGAATCATTTTTCCTTTTTGTTTTGTTTTATTTTATTTCTTCTTCTTTTCTTTCTTGAATATTTTTTAATGTTAAATAATCCGACGATAGAGTCTCTGTAAGTAAAACAATAGTTTTCTTTCATACTCTTAGGGTGAGAAAAGTTTTTTAATTTTCTGCCAAAAGTATTAGAGTTAATTAAGAATAATTTTCAATAGTTAATTACTTGGTAAAATTTTTAAGGCTTATTGGATAACACAAAATCAAGCTGGTACATCTTTCAATGGGCGTTGTGAGGGTATTATAACATTTCTTACACGTAATCGAACTCTCGAACACTATTCTAGTTAATAGCCTTAACCTATTCTTTTAAGGACCCTTAGTCAACCTTATATGTTCTTTGAAGGGATAGATTCTTTAGGTGGCCAATCGCACTTAAATAAAAAAAGATTGGTGGCGATTCCTAAAGTTAATGTCTAGTGATAGATCCTCAGATCTATTTGTTATGAAAGCTTGGCGACTCCGTTGGGGACATCTGAGAGTCAGGCCCGCAAATAAATTCGTATTATCCAAAAGCCTAATAAAATTAAACCTTTTGTATAGATTTTATATCCATTCATATTTATTTACTTTGTTAATTCTGTCATTCATATGCATGTGCATAACATGAGCTCTATACCCGAGCTCTAACCCTCTATAAGAGAGAAAGTACCTATTGCTTTCGTGAAGTTTTAATGCCTCCGGAGTGGCTAGCGAAATACTCCCATTCAAATTGAATCTTTTTCACTTGTAACCTGTAATGGGTGAGGATTGGGGTGCCTTACTAGTTTGTAATAGACAATGATGTAAGGAACAATTTGAAAACCTTTAGACTTTTAACCTCAAACCACATATAGTGAACCTTAGAAGCGCCTAACCAATAGATAGAGCCATTTTCTTCCCTTTAGAATTGATCAAAAGCATAAGATTCATTTTTTATTATGTGTGATGTTTTAATTTATTTAGGTATTTATTTGTTTATTTCTCTTTATTTGATATACTAACCTCTTCTCTTAATGTTTGCATGATTCATACTCATATCATAAAGTTGCATAAAGAACATTTGCCTGAAAGACGATCTTCAACAACAAGTTTTTCATGGACTCCACAGAACGACTAGTTTGCTTTTTGTCTGTATTAGCTCCTTGTGAGTCACCCAATGAAGTAAAGGTCCAGTAAAAAAAGATTCAACTAAAAATAGGCGACTGTTTACCAATCGGATATGCTTCTACCTTGTCTCAATAGACATCTATCCTTCTCAAACAAAACAATCTAGAGGATTTAGTTGATATATGGAAGAAGATAAGCCCAGCTAGACAAGAGAAGTTTTGCCAAAAACATGGGCATATAGCACACCTTCTCGCAATAAGTGTCGACAATCAACTAATTAGAGCTACAGCTTAATTCTTGGATCCTGCATACAAGTGTTTCATCTTCAATGAAGTTGATATGATGCCAACCATCGAAATATTTGACTTTGTTGGGCTTGCACCTCAAGGCTCCTGACAAGATATATGTCAAAAAACACAAATTAGGATTCCATAAGGATTTGGCCCATCTCATGGGGATAGATAAAGAGATTGTGGATTCACATACAAAGAAGAAACAAGAACAGGTTTGCCTACCTTGAAAGTTCTTTCATGATTTTTTAATGTAACATGCCAATGAAAAACAGGGGTTAGATGTATTTGCCTTAGCTATATATGGAATGGTGATATTTCCAAAGGTTTTAGGTTATATTGAAATAGCAGTGATTGACTTCTTCGAGAGTGTGATCAATGGCTGTAACCCTTCAATGGTAATATTAGCAGAGACTGTCAAATCTTTGAGTTACTGTCGCCAGAATGGAGGGCATTTTATAGGTTGCATATAGTTATTGTACTTATGGATGAAAAGCCATTTCGAGTGGAGAAAAGGTGCTTTCTCAAAGCTTTATGTTCGTAATCGAGCTCCAATCAAGGAATTCTGTAAAAGTGGATGGTCATAACAAAGTCTAAAAAAGAGTGGATAGTGTTCCTATAAAACTGACAAGTGCCAAAGTAAGATAGTTGGTCTCATGGATGAACCATAAACTTATGCTATATCAGTGTGAAGATAACACTGTGATCCCACTTCTAGGTTTATGGGGAGCAACAAGTTATGCACCACTTCTAGTGAGAAGGTAATTTGGGGTAGAACAGTTCATTCCTATGACATATAAGCTTCATCAGTTAGATTTCTCTTACAGTGAGCCAAAAGCATTCCAAATGATGAATGAGATGATTAAGGCATGAAAAAATCCTCGTAGAGTGAGTCCTGGACCGTTCACTGATAAAGTCACTCAAGGGTACTTGGTTTGGAGAGCAAGACAAAGATAGGAAATGGTATTCACTTATGAAAGCTTTCAACCACCAACAAGAGAATGCTTGAAGAAACACCATCAAAATTAGAACTTGCAAAAGATAGGCTAAAGCAAGAGATTCAGAAGCTTCGAAAGGAGAAAAATCAGTGGAAAGATATAGTTGAAAAGCATGAAGTCAAAGTTTAAAAGATTGCTAGGGAACGTGACTCAGCTGTCAAAAACTTATCAGAGTTGCACCATGAACATAAAAGGTTATGTGTGAAGGTACAAGCCAAAGAGATAATAATTGTTGAGCTAACTAAAGAAAATACGTGATTAAAGCAAAAATATGTTGAATAGGAAGAAAAAAGTATCCAAATACAGACAGAGAATAACATGTTGAATAGCTACTTAAGTAGGTTAAGACAGAAGTTGAATGAATAAGAAGACTACATGCTGCATTGGTTAGAGAGCATAGAGAGTTATCATATCAAGTTTAGTCTAGTAAAAGAGAGAACTTAAGAAGATAGAAATACATTGAGCACTTAACGATCCAAATTTACAAAGGTAAAGTAAGAGAGATGGTAGAAAAGACAGAGGCATTAAAGCAAGTGGTGGCCCTAGTAAGAGAATATAGGCAATGTCTACTAAACTTCATCGAAGAAGCCAAAGCCCAGTATGAACATATCAAACAATTTTATAGTTATAACTCTAGGATGATAAACTCTATGTAAATGAATGTTTTTTGGAATAAATTAAATCTTTTGGTGGGACATTATCTTAAGACAAATGTTCTTTGCATACATGCATTTTCATTCATTGCATCCTCATTTATTACATTTAACAAAGTACCCATGAGATAGTCATATAAACTTGCTAATTCTAAGATATGGTTCAAAGATAGCTCCATCCAGCAAAAACCTCATCCACCGATATAACATAAGAGCCAGAGCTAGACAAATGGAGTAAGAAAACTCTCATCGATTTAAAAAATTGAAAAAAGCATAGGAAAAGATTGAGAATGAGTTAAGCAAAATTTTAGATGCTCTCAGCAAGCTAAACAAGGGGAAATTAATAAAAAAAATACAAGCCAATAAGGCCCTTAATCATAAAAAGTGGTTGACCCTTTATATCCTCCAAGTTTTAGCCCATAATAAGCCCAATTAACACAGGATATACTACCACAGCAGTTCACATATCCTGTATACCTTGGAATGCCATCAGTTTCAAACCCAAGACATTACCATAGCTATGTAAATCCTGTCTTACTGAAAAGGCAATAAAATCGATCCAAGTTCTTGATCTAGATGACCTGAAAGAGAAAGAGAAAGAAAAGGCAAAGGTCATAGAATCTCAAGAAGATTCAAATATTAGTATACTTGAACAAATGTTACGGGCTGTAGAAAGAATTGGATTTTATGGTTCTGTCGATGCTATTTGGCTTTGCTTAGTCCCGGATGTAGTCATTCCACTAAAGTTCAAAGTACCAAAATTTAAGAAATATGTGGTACGAAGTGCCCAAAAACTCATATCACCATGTACTGTCAGAAAATGACAACCTATGCCCATAATGAAAAACTATTAATGCATGTTTTTCAAGATAGCCTTATAGGCTTTACTACCATGTGGTATGTCCAGCTGGATAAAACCCATATCTGTTCTTAGAGCGATATGACCCATGACTTCAACAATTAATATCGATATATTATGGATCTGGCTCTTGATCGTTTGTCTTTACAGAACTTGAAAAAAAAAAGATAAATGAGTCTTTTAAGGAATAAGCCTAGAGATAGAGAGATGTAGCTTTTCCAGATACAACTTCTTCTGACTAAGAAAGAGACTACAATGTTGTTTGTCAGCATTTTGAAATCTCCCTATTATGAAAAGATGATAAGAAATGCAACCAAAAATTTTACTAACATGATGATTTCGAGAGAAATTATTGAGAGTGCCATCAAGAATAACAAGTTGGAAAGAGGTAAAGCATCCAACAAAAGAGCCCCAAAGAAGAAAGAGACTGAAGCTCAAGCTATGAGCTTTGATAGATAATAATTCAGGGGTTATCAACCCTACCCACCATAAGGATACCCTCCATATTACCCTTTTGTGAATAACACTTCCTTACCCATACCAACCAATCACACAATCTTCTTATCCCCAAACATATCAACCCTCTTTTAGGCCTCAAAATACCACATATAGTCCTAACACTCAACCTACCTTAAGACCTCAAACCCATCCAGCTAGCCTAATGGGTAGTTCACGGGAGCAACGAACTACTTGCGAAAAGCTTGTATTTGACCCAATTCTCATGACTTATATAAAATTATATCGTGAGCTTTACAATAGTCATCTAATTGCTCCTAGCAAATTAGAGCCACTCAAGCCATCTTACTCCAAGTGGTATAATCCCACAGCCTATTGTGACTATCACTGCGAGATTGCTGGTCATTCCATTGAAAGTTGCACTAGTTTTAAACACAAAATGTAACAGTGCAACGGCTAATCAAGGATGGAATGATTAGCTTTGATACAAGAGGAAAAACTGCATCAAATGTTAGTGGCAATCCTTTGCCTAATTATAATGTAAATGCCCTGAATAATGAACATGAGTGTCATATGAAGAGAAAAGTTATAGATATTAAGACTCCTCTCAGTTAGCTGTTTGATGTTTTATGAAAAGCTAACATGATACAACCAGTGAGTTCGTACAGTTATCATGGAGCATATATAGCAAGCACTAATTGTAAATATCATAGTGGGACAATTGGTCACTCTGTTAAAACTTATGAGTAGTTTCACTAAGAGATACAAATGCTCTTAGATTCACACCAGATGGAAGTTTATGAAAAAGGAAAAGACTCAAAGAGTTTAGAAGTATCCATGACTGACAAGTCTACAAAGTTTTTTTCAAAGCCAGTGATGATTCACAATGGGAACAAGCCAAAGTCAGTCATAGGCAAACTCATTCCTAGGCCGGTAACTTTTAAAGTCTTGGCTCTATTCTCATATAAAGATGATAAAGTTATACCTAAAAATATGACTATGATACAATAGTTTGGGGTAAGAGGAGAATGCATCTAAGATTGACGCCTCTAACATAACAGGTGTAGGGAACATCACCCAAAATGAAAGATGCTACACTCCAAAAATGTTGAAAAACGTTAAAAAAGAAAAAAGCCAAGATAGGTGAAGAGCGAAATAACCCGGAAGTGGAACCTGAGGAGGATCGTCAGAAGTCGGTGTTAGAAAAAGAGGCATGTGAATTTTTAAAGCTGGAAAAACATAGTGAATATTTAGTTGTTGAATAGTTGAACAAAATACCAGCAAGAATCTCATTATTATCATTGCTGTTAAACTTAAAACCACATCGAAATGCCTTGCTAAAAGTATTGAACCAGGCATATGTGGCACATAATGTATCTGTTGAATATATGAACCACCTGACTAGAAATTTAGTCATGCCAAAGTATATTTCATTTAGTGATGATGAGATTCTCCCAGATGGAAGAAGAAGTGCCAAGGCTTTACATATCATAGTCAAATACAATAGCCATATCATAGCCAAGGTCCTTATTGATAATGGCTCTACTATCAATGTCATGCCTATGTCAACTTTGGCAAGGTTACCTATCAATTACTCTTATATGAAGGACAGTCAAATGACCGTGCGAGCTTGATAAAACCAGAAGAGAAGTCCTAAAAGATATCGAAATGCCTTAACAAATTAGGCCATACATTTTTAATGTAAAGTTTTAAGTGATTGATACTTCTCCATCTTATAGCTGTCTACTAGGAAGGCCATGGATTTACATGATAGGTACTATCCCTCTACCCTATACCAAAAGTTCAAGTTTAATTGAGAAGGTCAATTGGTAGTGGTATTTGAAGAGAAAGATATGCTAGTGACTCAGTCGTTGAATGCCACATATGTGAAAGCTACTGAGAAAGCAATGGAATGCTCTTATTGATCCTTCGAGTTAGTCAACTTTGTAGGTGAAAGTCAACCATTTTCAAAGATAATGATGTGCCAGGTCATCAATAAGGGTTGATATCCAAGAGTAAGGCTAGGTAAGAACTTACAGGAAATAAGAAAACCTCTAACAATGATGGACAACAGTGAAAGGCTAGGCTTAGGTTATTGAAGCAGATGGATGAGAGATCAAAAGGAGACTAATAAGAAAAATAGCAAGACTAATGATCATTCCACACTTATACGAGACTTTCAGGCTTGAAGGATTCATGTACTTAAATGCAGAAGAAAGTCAAGAACAAAGTATGAAAGAAGCATTTGCCCAGTTAACCATCAATCCTATTAAAGATGAAAAGAGGTTTGAACAAGAATGTGGGTCTGTCGTTGTCTGTCAGATTATTAGCTAAATAATTAGAGTACCATTAAGATGCCCTATACGTTTAAGACTAATGCAATGTAATTGTACATCCCAATAACTACTGCCTAAGGCATTAAGGTGATCTTTTTTATTTGGGTCGTTTATCTTTTATTATTTGAATAAAAATTAGAAAGGATGCATTTTCATTCATTTCTTCTTATACCTTCATTATTGCTATTTTTTTTTATTTTTCAAACACATCTTGCCAACATATCCTATTTCATTTAATTTCAAGTCTTTAAATGAACAAGAAGATAATTATGATAACGATCAAGAGGTTAATTTTGAGAATTCAATTAACATTATGAATTTGACAATAAAGATAATTTTGAAGAGTATGTTATACCTCCAAACCTAATGAGACTGATTAAGCAAGAAAGTAAGCCAATTGAGCCTCATCAAGAGATAACTGACTTTGTGAATTTAAGAGATAAAATAATAAGAAAGAGGCCAGAATCGGTACTTCATTTTTGTCAGAAGATAGGCAACGTTTGAAAGATCTACTTCACAAATTCATAGATGTGTTTGCTTAGTCTTACCAAGATATGCCAGGACTAAGTACAGAGATAGTAGAGTATAGATTACCTCTGAAGCTGGAATGTAAGTCAGTCCAGCAGAAACTGAGGCGAATGAAACCTAAAATGCTACTAAATATCAAAGAAGAGGTGAAAAAGTAGTTTGATGCAAGTTTCTTGCAAGTGGCTAAGTATCCAAAGTGGGTAACCAATATAGTATCAGTTCTTAAGAAAGATGAAAAGGTATGAATATGTGTAAACTATTTTGATTTGAATAGGGCTAGCCCAAGGGCTAACTTTTTTTTGCCTCATATTGACATGCTGGTAGATAACACGATAAAGCATTCAATGTTCTCTTTTATGGATGGATTCTCAGGGTATAATCAGATAAAAATGGTTGCAAATGATATGAAGAAGACCACTTTCATGACTATATAGAGAATGTTTTGCTACAAAGTCATGCCTTTTGGATTAAAGAATGCTATGGTAACGTACCAAAGAGCCATGGTGACACTCTTTCATGACATGATGCACAGAGAGATTGAGGTATATGTGGATGATATGATTGTAAAATCTCATGAAAATGAAGATCATGTCATCAACCTCAAAAAATTATTTGAGAGGTTGAAAAAATTTCAACTCAAGTTGAACCCAGCCAAGTGCACTTTTGGGGCAAAGTCAAAGAAGTTACTAGGCTTTGTGGTCAATGAAAAAGGGATTGAAGTCGATTCAAACAAAATATGGGCCATTCAAAATTTGTCACCTCTGAGTACACTAAAAAAAGTTCGAGGTTTGTTGGGAAGATTGAACTATATTTTACGGTTCATATCTCAACTTACTTATATATGTGATCTCATTTTTAAGCTTTTTCGCAAGAATAATCTTGGAAAATGAAACAAGAAATTCCAAGTGGCTTTTGATAAAATTAAGCAATACTTGTCAAATTCTATAGTGTTAATGCCACCTGTTTCAGGAAAACCCTTAATTTTATACCTAACAGTGTGTGAAAATTCAATGGGATGTGTATTGAGGTAGCAAGATGAATATGGTTGAAAAAAGAGAGCTATTTATTATTTGAGTAAAAAATTCATAGAATATGAGTCCAAGTATTCGTCTTTGGAGAAAATGTGTTGTGCAATAGCTTGGACTGCCAAAAGACTCAGGTAATACATGCTCTATCACACCACTTGGCTTATATCAAAATTGGATCTAATTAAATACATCTTCGAAAAGCCTTCTTTGTTTGGAAGAATTGCTAAATAACAAGTGATGCTCTCGAAATATGATATCATATATGTAAGCCAAAAGGTAATAAAAAGGAAGTGCTATAGTTGAGTTTCTTATAGATCATACTATTGAAGAATACGAACCAATGAGATTGGAGTTCTCCGATAAGGATCTGATGACTATTTCTCAATTAGAAAAGGGGAAGCATAAATAAAAATGTTGAAAGATGTTTTGATGGAGCTGCCAATGCCTTAGGACATGGAATTAGGGCAATTTTAGTTTCTTCAAAAGAATAATACTACCCTATAACAGCGAAGTTAAATTTTAATTACACAAATAACATCACTGAATATGAGGCATGTGTCATGGGTTTACAAGCAGCTATAGATAGGAAAGTTAAAGCACTAAAAGTGTTTGGAGACTTAGCTCTAGTTATTTATCAATTGAAAGGAGAATGTGAGAGATTCAAAACTTGTTTCATATCACAAGTATATTTTAAAGTTGACAAAATAATTTGAAAATATCCAGTTTGATCATTTACCTCGAGAGGAGAATCTGATAGCTGATACCTTGGCTACTCTAGCTGTAATGTTCTAAATTAGTGATAATACTGACATTCAGCCTATCAAGTTAGATGTTAAAGATATGCTAGCTCATTGCTCTAATGTAAGAAAGAAGAAAGATCGAAAGCCTTGGTATTATGATATGTTACAGTACATTAAGAACCAGCAATACCCAGTCCAAACAATAGAGAATGATAAAAGGGTCATCCAAAAATTAGCTATGAGCTTTTTCTTGGATATGAATGTTTTGTACAAAAGAAGCCATGATCAGGTATTGTTGAGATACGTAAGTAAAATTGAGGTAAGAAAAATCATTGAAGAGATGCATGATGACATATGTGAGGCACATGCCAATGGACATATGGTGGTAAAACAGATCATGAGAACAAGATATTATTGGTTGACAATGAAAAGTGATTGCATTGACTATGCTCGTAAATGTCATAAATGCCAGATCTATGCTGACAAGATCCATGCTCCACCATCTGATTTACATGTTTTGGCACTACCCTAGCCATTCTCGATATGAGGCATGAATGTCATTAGTCCTATTACCCCAAAGACTTCTAATGGGCATAGATTTATTTTCGTGATGATAAACTACTTCACGAATTAGATGAAGGCAGCATCATATGCAAATGTAACACAATCTGTGGTTTGCAAGTTCATAAAAAAAGAAATCATTTACAAATATGAACTTCTAGAGAGAATCATTTCAGACAATGCCAAAAATCTGAACAGCAAGATGATACAAGAAATATATGCCCAATACAAGATCAAGCATCATAACTCAACATCATACCATCCAAAAATGAATAGAGCAGTTGAGCAGCTAACAAAAATATAAAAAGAATTATTGAAAAGATGATCGAAACTTATAAAGATTGGTATAAGAAGTTACCATTTGCACTGCATACATATCGAATGTCAGTGCGCACCTCTACTGGGGTAACTTCATTTTTTTTTGTTTATAGGATGGAAGTTGTATTGCCAATAGAAGTAGAGATCCCATTCTTGAGGGTTCTAAAAAAAGTTGAACTAGAAGAGGTTGAATGGGTTCGAGAGTGCTATGATCAGTTGAATTTTATTGAAAAAAAAAGGTTAACAGCATTGTGCCATAGTCAACTATATCAAAAAATGATGATGAGGGCTCATGACAAAAAAAATTTGATCCCGTTGCTTTTAAGAAGGAGAGTTGGTCTTGAAAAGAACTTTTTCAAATCAGTGAGATAATAGAAGAAAATGGACTCCAAATTGGGAAGGGCCATATGTGGTGAAATGGACTTTCTCGAGAGAAGCATTGATACTAGCTGAGATGGATAGAAATGATTTACCTCATCCTATAAATTTTGATGTTGTGAAGAAGTACTATGCTTGAAAAAAAAAAGGAATGAAAAAAGAAGACTCAAGGCGAAAATCCTAAAAGGGCGGTTTGAGTCACAAAGGGTTTATCTAAGTTGAAAACCTGAACAGGCAGCTTAAATAAGGAGAATACAACATCAAATCTGAAAATTCATTGGCATGGTGGCTAGCGAATTCGAAGGAGCTCTAAGTTGTTAAGTGCATCAGATGGTTGAGTTTTTAGAAGAAATTTGAGATGTGTTATCATGATTGTCCGATTATTCATTTTTAGGCATTGTCTCCCTATACCTATCTTTGTAATTCCTTATTGGCCAAAGTTTGCCAACTTTTTTGCTAATAAAAGCATTCTTCTTCATTCTTTGTGTACCTCTTCTGTTGATTATTTTCTAACCATTCTTATTCTTTTCTCATTAATACCTTGCAATAGAAGAAATGTGTGAATACATTCTTACCTTTTGATATTGAAATAATGATTAATAAATAAATAATAACATGAAAAATTTTTACATTACATTGGAAAGGTCAGGGATGATAAGGGCAAATTTGAGATGTTCAGTTTTTGATAAGGACATTGAATTTGCAAAAAGATTGCTTAGGATATGAGAATTAAATGAAAGAAATGATTAAGAGTTACCTGACTTGGTCTTTAAAGAACAAAAGGTTCGAGGCCCAAGAAAAGAACTTGAGAAACTTGAGTACCACAATTGAATAGGAATTAATTAGCCAACATTTGCATAGCATGCATTGAATTTCACATGCATTGCATAGCATATACTACATTCAAGAAAGTATAGTGCATAAATTCAAGAAGCAGGGGTATTTCATGATCACACATAGAGAAGACAGATGTGAAAATTTTTTTTTTCAAATTTTCGTTTGAGAAAAAGCTTGTGAGGTAAGTTTTTAATCCTTAGAAAAGGATATCTCTTGGTATCAGGAACAATTTGTAAGACCCTTTGGCATAATCTCTTAAAGTTCCTTCAAACATGATTTTTGACTCCTCTAAACGTGATTGTCGAGGAGCCATTTATTTTTCAAAGTTGTGGTGCCTCTATTTAGAGGAGCAATTTATTTCTCAAAGTTCGTTGCCTCTGTTTAGAGGTGTTATTTATTTTTTCAAAGTTGTTGAGCCTCTGTTTAGAGGAACAATTTATTTTCCAAAGTTGTGATGCCTCTGCTTACAAAAGCAATTTACTTTCAAAAGTTGTGATGCCTCTATTTAGAGGAGCTTTGTTTATTTTTTCCAAAGTCGTTGAGCCTTTGATTAAAAGAGCTTGGTTTATTTTTCCAAAGTCATTGAGCCCAAAGCTGTTAAGCCTACGATTAGATGAGCTTTATTTATTTTTCTCAAAGATGAGATTTGTTTATTTTTCTCAAAATCGTTGAGCCTCTGCTTAGAGGAGCTTTGATCAAAATTTTAACACAAAAAAAGCAAAAAAAGAAAAAAGGTCGAGTGGAGTCTTGAATAGGTGTCTACGTCTTTGCGCATTTTTTGTTTCACAAAAAATGTGTAAAAAATGGCAGCTATAGACACCAAATTTAGTCCAGGCCTAGATCAATTGGGCATGATCCAAATAGGTAAGCCCATTTGTATTTGTATTTTTATTTATTTATTATTACTATTATTATTTATTAATATATATATTTTTAATTATTTATCTATTAACATATTTTATTATTTATCTATTAATATATATTTTATTATTATTTATCTATTAATATATTTTATTATATTTTATTATTTATCTATTAATATATATTTTTTATTTTATCTTTTTCTTAATCAATTTTCAACTGGGAGATTAGAAAAAATTGGAATGGATTCTGTCGTTAATATGGGATTAGAGGAGTCTGGATTGGATTCAAAGAAAATAGGTTCATAAATCACACATAAAGCACATGGAGGAACGAAAGAAAAACAAAAAAAGGCGTTAGAAAAGTCATGAGCAATCTTAGAAATTTTAGAAAATTTTTGGGAGTTTTTAGCGATTTTTTTTCTGAGAAATTTTTGGAAATTCTAGATTCCGATAGAATTTTTCGGTTAACTTTGAATTTTCCTGTGACTTTTTCGGCATCGGTTGAATTTTTTGGTCAGTTACCCAGTTTTCAACATACCATTTTCAGAAACCGACCAATTCTCCAGTGAACTTCCGACGAATAACACAGATTCTGACAATATTTTCTAAAATCAGATGAGATTCAATCGATGTTCTTGGGATTCTTTTAGAGAGAATAAGGAGAAAAAAGGAAGAGGAGAGAGAGAAGAAAGGAAGCAATCTATGAAAAAACAGAAGTGGGAGTCTTTTATATCCAGTTCAAACGACATCGTTTTGACATTAGTAAAACCCAGAGGATCTGTGTGTTTCTGTTCGGACGATCCGACCCGTAGTGCAACCCACTTTCGACCTGAGTTTGACCCGCACCTCAGTCATCAAGTCGAGCTGAGCCAAACCGCTTGAGCCGTACCAGGCCAAGCCGTTTTTTATCTCCTAAGCCGAGCCATTCCAAGGTTTTTTTTTCTCTTTCTCATTTTATTATTATTATTATTTATTGATTATATTAGAATTATTTGGTATTCTTTTTTTTTTTAAATGATTTTTCTAAAATAAAATTTCAAAAACAAAAAAATATATTTTTGAGAAAAAGTTGAAAGTATCAATTTTTCTTAAAGATAAAATTTTATATATATATATATATATATTTTTGAAGGAAAGTTGATTGTATCAATTTCTTTTGAACATAAAAAATATTTTTTTAAGAGAAAGTTGAAAGTATCAATTTTTCTTAAAGTAGAATTTTCAAAATAATTAATTTCCAAAAAAAACACATTTTGAGGAAAAGTTGAAAGTATTAATTTTTCTTGTACAAAAGCAATGAATTTCTTTTTAAAAAAAAAGATAAAAAAAAAAGGATTTGTATCAAAAAGTTGAATCATTATTCCTTTTTGTTTTTTTTTATTTTATTTCTTTTTCTTCTTTTCTTTCTTGAATTTTCTTTTAATGTTAAATAATCCGACGATGGAGTTTCTACAAGTGAAAGAGTAGTTTTCTTGCATACTCTTGAGGTGAGAAAATTTTATTAATTTTTTGCCAAAAGTATTAGAGTTAATTAAGAATAATTTCAAATAGTTAATTACTTGGTAAAATTTTTAAGGCTTATCGGATAACACAAAATCAAGCTAGTACCATCTTTTGATGGGCGTTGTGAGGGTGCTATTACCATCCTAACACGTAATCGAACTCCCGAACCCTATTTTGGTTAAGAGACCTGAACTTATTCTTTTAGTGACCTTTAGTCAAGCTTAGGTGTTCTTTGAAGGAATAGAATCCTTAGGTGGCCAATCGCACCTAAATAAAAAAGATTGGTGATGACTCTTAAAGTCAATGTCTAGCGATAGATCCCCAGATCTATTTGTTATGACACTATTTAATCACTTACATGTTTAATATATATATATATTACATATTACATATAATATAATTAAAACATCAAATCATAATAAAATTAAAAATTCTGATAAAATTTAAAACATACAATAAACAATAATCATAATAAAATTAAATATCAAACAATTTTTAAATATATCGATAATGATTTTATTCTTATATGATTAATATATCTAATATAAACACATAAATTTTAATTATTATCATTTACTAATCAATTTATCATAGTAATTTTGAAATAAACACATTAAATTCAATTAATGTTTTCAATTAAAATAGATATTTTTATCTTCAAGGGCTTTTTTATAATTAAAAATGATAACAGACTACAAATACTTGATAAAAAAAAAGACCACAAATTTTTAACATTTTTTAATAAATTGACTAAGAAAATATTATTAAATACTTACAAAGAAAAAATAGATCAAATTAAAAGTATCTGAAAAGGAAAAATAGGAAACAAATGCATCATTTAATGCTAAATGATTTAGTAGTTAATTTTAAAAAAATCAGTAGTTTATTACATATTAAAGGATAGTTTGAATAATCTCAAAAAGTCAGATATGTGAGGAGACTTATCAAAATTTTTTATTTTTACTATGAAACAACACAACTAAAAGCTCATTTCCCATCAAAATTGCAAGCCAATATTTTGAATCAAAGAGACTTAAGTTCCATAAATTGTATTACTTACTTTTTTTATGAGTTACCAAGATAGGATTCTTACTTAATTTTTCTATTTTAGTAATGTGGTTCATATTAATTAGTTATCATATTTACATATCTACATAGGGATTTGTGTTAAACAACATAATTTTAATCCAATAATTACAATAAAGTTTGTAAAGGTTAGCATAAAATTGTCTTGATTTCAACTTAAATTATTTTTTTATCGTCTTTTTTTACATATAAATACATGTGTATATATATATATATATTTACTTCCTATATATAAAGAGTATGTAATATGACATAATTTTAATGATTTTAACCTTAAAACAACTCTCAATTATTCTAAAGTCCTAACCTTATACAAAAACTTTTTTGCTATTAGTTGAAAGGAGCTTAATAATGGCAATTAAGTGATATTTTTGTCATTTATCAAGATTTTAACAAATAACAAAATATATATATCATATTATATAAATATTAAATTTAGTGTGAAAACCATTTGTTTCCTTATTTTTTTCATAATTATATTTGTTTCTTAACTCTCTTTAGACGTAATCTACAAAAACAATTTGATTTGAACTTAAATTTATTTTTTAATTTAGATATATATAAATTCATTTTTTAAATTTAAAAATTTTTATTTGTGCCATTTCATGTTCTTATATTTTAAAATACATCATGCTTTTGTTTTCTAGGTTAGTTTCTCTTTCTTTTATTGGTTTAATTAGTAACTTTTAATTACATTATATTGCTACATTAATGGTTGTTATCAGGCATTGTTTAAATCTTGATATATTTTTATGACAAAAATTCTTGATCTATTGCTTAATTGCCTATTATTAAGCTCCTTTCAACTAATAGCAAAAAAGTTTTTGTATGAGGTCAGGACTTTAGAATCATTGAGAGTTGTTTTAAGGTTAAAATCATTAAAATTATGTCATATTACATACTCTTTATATATAGGAAGTAAATATATATATACACACATGTATTTATATGTAAAAAAAGATGATAAAAAAATAATTTAAGTTGAAATCAAGCCAATTTATGCTAACCTTTACAAACTTTATAATAATTATTGGATAAAAAAAGTTTATACAAATTATGTTGTTTAATACAAATCCTTATGTAGATATGTAAATATGATAACTAATTAATATGAACCACATTACTGAAAAAGAAAAATTAAGTAAGAATCTTATCTTGGTAACTCCTAAAAAAAGTAAGTAATGCAATTTATGGAACTTAAGTCTCTTCGATTCAAAATATTGGCTTGCAATTTTGATGGAAATGAGCTTTTAGTTGTGTTGTTTCATAGTAAAAATAAAAAAATTTTGATAAGTCTCCTCACATATCTGACTTTTTGAGATTATTCAAACTATCCTTTAATATGTAATAAACTACTGATTTTTTTGAAAAAATTAACTATTAAATCATTTAGCATTAAATGATGCATTTGTTTCTTATTTTTTCTTTTCAGATACTTTTAATTTGATCTATTTTTTAGTATTAATTTAAATTGAAATTTTGAAATAATATGAAAATAAAAAAGTAGTAAATGTATGTCAAAAGAAAATTAATTAAAAATAAAAATTATTTTTTATAAAAACAAAATCATAAAAATAATAATACCTTTCAAAAAAGTTACATGAATAAAAAAAACTTTGCACCTCATACTATTTGTAGATGTTGGATGATAATTAGGATGTTTAAACTTTAAATTAATGATAAATATTTTTTGAATTTAAAAAACATATATAATAACTGATATTTGTGTTTTTGAATTTAAAACAATTAAAGACTAAAAGATTATAAAAAAGTTATCAAAGAAAAAAATTCATTAGAGAAATTTAAATTTAAAAAGAGATATCTCTATGTGAATTTTTAATAAAATAAGATTAATTTTTTTAAGTTTTATATTTTATTATAATTTATTAAGATTTTTTATTTTTGAAAAAAAATCATAGAGAATTAATAATAAATAATTTGGGTAAGATTTTTATTTTTGAAAATTTTGATATTTAAATTTAAATCATATATAATAGATATTGTCCATGTTTCAAAAAAAGAGATATCCATCTAAGTATCCATGTGGCAAACCATTTGTGTCAAGCTCTGACCTAAGGGTATTCTTGAAAAGATTAAAAAAAAAAGAGAGTGAATAGATACGAAGGTAGGGAGTGTTCCTATGTTTGTACTCCGATGTGCGAGTCATATATCAAGATAAACGAGGTTGGAAAGAGAAAAAAGTAAGAAATTAAAATAAGATGGAACCTGGAATGATGTACTTGAATGTCCATATTTATAGGTAGAAGGCTAGGGACCTGTGAGAACAATAGTAACGTGATCGAGTTGATGTGGCATTGAACATGTCAAGACAACCTAACATATCATGTCCACTCAAATGTCTAAAATGCCTCTAACTATCTATTAGCAACATCTAATAGGGGAAAAAACCACAATGCCCTTTTGACCACTAAATACCCTTAACATTCTATCCCCCCCTCGAGTAGTCTAAATATTAGATTGTTCAATATGTGATTAATTTATTTTGCATATGGTTGTCAACTTAAAAAGATTGTTAGAGATTTGAGGTTAAATGTTAATAAAACCAACATGATAGGCAAACATCAAGGGCCTATTCTTGTTATTCAGCTCAACCCGGGCTATCCTAGTATATGCTGACCTAGTATAAGTATAATCTTGCATGTGTGCTTTAGGTTAGGTATATAGCCTGTTTAGGGATTGCTGAAATGGCTTTGCCTTAGGTGGTCAGAGGTAAAGACGTGAGTCTTTTGGGTGAGATAGAATTCGTTTAACCGATGTAAGACTTAAATGTTTTTAGGAACTTGAATCCTTGTCTATGCTTTAAAGGTGACCTAACAGTTGGTTCACCAAATTGGTTCGACCTAGGGTCCTATTTGGTTTGGCCAGTTTGACTGGATTAAGTGGTTAAGATCATATTTAATGAGAAAAAAATTTGTTTAGGTGACAAAATTCTAAGCAAAAAAAAAAGTAAAAAGACAATCTCTAAAGGTGTCTTGACACGTGACGCAATCTAAGCTGTTCTTACTTCAGTATGTATTCTTTTAATCATGTCTATTAGTGCTAGTTTTGGGGGTAAAAAGAGTTTTAGGGTAGAGCTAAAAGGAGGTCAACTTGGGCATAACAATGATGACCTAGTCCCACTGATCATCGAAGGTTGAGACTACAAAAAATTGCTTATTAGCCCAACCCCATATCTAAGAAAGAGCAATAAAAATTTGACAAGAATGTTCTAGCTCAAGGAAAATGGTTCCTAGAAATGAACGAGTTGTGCACTTATTCGACTATTTCTCTTTCTGAGGTTCAGTATTATCAACATTTTTCCTCTTTTGCTCCTCGATCTTCTATCGTTGATGCTCATATTCTTTCTTTTTTTCTTCTTGGTCAACTCCTATTAACATTCTTTCTTTTTTCAAGGAGCCCTTTCATCCCTCATTTTCCTCTTACATTGTAATGCTATCCACCATTATTCTAACTAAGAATTTTGCTTCTACTCAGGAGTTTGAGTCTTCTGACAATGAAGACTCCGACAATGAGGATGTTTCTGAGAAGGATCGGGTGGGGGAAGATAACCCAACCGTGAAAGACGAAGGTAAGAAGGAGTCTCCTCGAGGGCAAATAAGCTAGCCAAGGTCCTAGTTTACACGCCCTGTTATTTAAACATAATCCCTAAAGATGTAATGAAGAATTTAAAGGGCAAGGCTAACCCCAAGAACTAACCTAATATATGTTCAGGTCATCACATCCATTCTTTGAGAGTGAACTTTCACTTTCCAAAGAAAGGGTGTAGTATAATGATACTAAGCACCTTAGTTTGAGTCATCAATAAGTTAAAGCCTCATCAGCTTTAGGTGTATTGAGATTTCATGGTAACTGATCTAAGATTCCCCTTACATTCTTTATTTGTTGAAATTTTTAATTTTTATAATTTAACAACACCTAACTCACTCCTAATTAATTTTGCTACATAGTAAGATTTATAATTTTTTGCCAACGGTTAGGTATTCTTTTTAGCCTCCCTCTATTCAGGGATTCTTTTCTATCAATAAATACCTTAATGATAAAATAAGGTTTTATGTCATAGCTTGGTCCAATAAAATATTATTCATGAATTTTCTAAGCTCAATAAATAAATGAAAGTTGCTCTTCCTCTACCTCCAAAAGGAGAAAAAAAAATAAAGACATTAAGTTTGAGGCATAGAAGATCATAAATAAACCTAACAATTTTTTTGATGTTTCTATTGCTCTTTTGATTTTAGACCTCACAGATCAAGACAAAATAATGGATTACACCTAAAAAGAGGAGCTAGTCATAAATGCCTATGAGCTGACCTCTCTCAAAGTGATAAACAAGTCCAAGTATTGGGGTAGGTGTAAAATAACCTTATAGGGTCTTAAATTTTTTTTTTAATTTTTTCTAACTCTCTGTTCAATTTTACAGAGATGTCTTCCAACCCAACCAAGAATTTTGACTTTTCTCTTTACATCATGAACCGAGGCTTAAAAAAGGCCAACATAAGAAGATTCAGCCCCTTGTCCCCTTTGAGGGGAAATAAACCAATAAATCCTACTTAGAAACAGCTAAGCTCTTTAATTTAGCCATCTGCTATCATTAAAAGTAAACATAAGATGATGACGCATAGAGAGCTCTTCACAGCAGCTTCTTCTGTAGCTAAAAAATTAAAAATCGAAGCCTTCTCTTTTTTCTTGAAAAATTTCAAAGCCTTGGTCTTAAAACCTAGCTCAAAAAGATTCTACACCAACTTGAAGTACACTTCCAATAAGAACCTATTGGAGAATGCTGAGGTAGAAGATTCTATAAGATTCTGGTCCCTTCAAGTAGGAAGTATCACTTCAGCTTGATTCTTTTATCATTATTGTTAGCTTTGTTATTTTTTTAAGTCTAGGCTCTACTTTATAGTCTATCAAAAACTTCTATTTTAGCCATCTATCTACACCAGTCAAGCCTTACACCACGCCTACATGGTAATGGCCCACATGTTTAAGGCTAAAAAAAACTTGATTGCCTTAGGTGAATAACACCAAAAGAATATAGAATACTTGGTCAGTTTTTAGTTTAGCCTAAGTATTTCTCATAAAAAAATTAATTAAGTAAAAAAAAAGATAGATGAGTTGATAGCCAAGTTAGAAGGCATGTAGATAAAAAAAGCTTTAGCAAAATCTATGAGAGATCAGGTTGAGCTAAAACCTAACGAAGTTGAGGCAAAATTGTTAAGTTGAGGTCTCACTAAAGGTTGAAGTGAAGGAAAAAGAAGAAATCGAGCAAAAGACTAAAGAGGTCTATAGGAATGAGGTCGTTTGAGAGTTCAAAGCCACTGAAGGATTCATTTATTTTCAAGTAGAGTTTTCGAGGAAGAACATCATCAATGCCTTCGAGCTTACAAAAGATAAGGTGCTATTCAAGTATGTTGACCTTAACCTTGACCTCTTTGACATTAGCCTGAACAACATCAGGTTAAGGTCTCATTCATACCACTTTAAAAAGGAAGAGAAAGAAGACTAAGTTGCACCTATAGATGTCAAGCTCAAGGTTATCCTAACACCTGAAGCTAAGAAAAGCCTATTGCTACTGAATAAAGAGATGCCCGAAGGGCTCTTTTTTTATTTTTTATTGAGTTTTTATAAATTTTTATTTAAATGTGAGGTCAAGTTTTTGTAGTGACCTTAGATGAAATCACTCTACTAAACTTCTATCAATCAATGATTTTTTGTACTGACTTGATGGTGATTATTGAAAAATGAAACTTTTATTCAAGTTTTAGTTTGGTTTTATCGGTCTATTTTTCCATTTTACCTCCTTAACATTTAAGTAAAAGAATCTAAATTTAAGCTTGGACAACAATTCACTAAATAATCACACGATTTAACTTTAGTGAACTTAGCTTGGATGATTTAAAATAATTTAACGAACTAATATCAAAATTTTAACTCAATTCGAATGAGCTTAAAATTCAGCTAAATATTTAAGAATATTTTAAATTAACTTGAAAATCCATTTTGATACAAGTCTCAGGTCAGACTTTATTAGGTCAATTGAAACGTAAGCTAAGGACTTAGAATAAACATAACCATACTTGACTTTAAGTCTAACGTTGGACTCAATTGAGGTTAGGTAAGTCAAACAAAATCTAAGTTTAAAATTCATAATAAACATGATCATCATAACTTCATTCAATGATTTTTTGGATTACCAATGCGAACTTGGTTCTATCTGAGCTATTAGTAGTACACTTTCAAGTTATTTGCATTATATGTCCTCGAGATAGGACTACCATTCATGTCCTGTAACCTATAAGTTATGTCATAGATGACTTCTTTAACCACCTAGAGTTCTTCCTAATTTAAGGGTAACTTGTCACCTTGACTATTAACTTTTAAGGCTTCAGTCTTTCTAAGTACCAGGTCACCTTTTTTAATATTTTTATATCATACTCTCTTGTTATAGTAGTTGGATACCCTTTGTTAATAAGTTGTTATTTAGTTAGAGCCACATCTATTTATTTTTCAACCAAATCTAGGTCCACCTTGAAGGCCTTTTCATTTCTCCTCGTCTGAATTGAGTTCAACAGTTAAGCTCAAGAGACCAATCTTAACAACACCATGATTTTCATCCCAAATGCTAGGTGAAAAGAGTGTCTTTTATAGAGACCTTTTGTGATCATTTTCAAGGCCCATAGCACTCCAGGGAGCTTATTGGCCCATGTGCCTTTGGCTTAATCTAGTCTTTCTTTAGAGCTTCCAATATTGTTTTATTGGCCACTTTAGCTTGACCATTAGATTAAGGGTGGGTGACCAACATAAATCTTAGATCAATATGAGGGTTGGAACAAAACTTTTTGAACATCAGATTTTCAAACTATTTGCCATTATCTATTATTATCAATAGAGGTAGGCTGAACCTACAAATTATATTTTTTCATATAAAATTTTCAACCTGAGCTTTCGTTGTAGTGGTTAAAGCTACAGTTTCAAGCCATTTTGTAAAGTAGTCTATTGCTATCAGAATGAATCATTTTTTGCCGTATGGTTAGGCTGAATGGTCTGAAAGCATCTATTTTTCACTAGAAAGGCCAAAGGCTGATTATAAGAGTGAGTTTAATTGATGAAAGATGTTGTACATGGTTGAATCTTTAACATTTGTCATATCTTTTTACTAGGTCGGTTGCATCTTTTCTTAAAGTGAGCCAATAATAGCCCTGCCTAAGTGCCTTGTAAGCAAGCGACTAAGGTTGAAGGTGATTTTTACATATTTTTTATGAATTTCCCTAAGAACGTAGTTTCTTTTTCGTCATCTATACACGTCAGGTAGGGTCAGCTAAAAGATTTCTTGTATAGCTTTTCATTGATTATGAAGTACCAATGAGCCTTCTTCATCAAAGCTTTAGCTCAAACCTTATCTTTAGATACTTCTCCTATGGTTAGGTACGCCATGATTGGGGTCATCCAAATTTTTTTTCTTGATTTGTCTAACCAGTTTCTCCTTAATGCTCTTCTTTGCCAATTCTTCCACTAAGACTTAGCCTTGAATTTTTTGTTATCATCTTTGAGTCCAGCTTAGACAAAGAGTCATACATTGTATTTTTTTTTTCCTTGATATTTTTCTCATCTCGACTTTGTAAAAGGTGGCAATAAGGGTCAGTGCTTTATCTAACTATTTTTTAATTTTTTTCTTTAGCTTCAAATTCATCGTTTATCAGGTCGATCACTAATTAAAAATCACTATACACAATTATATGCTTTAGATTTAGCTCAATTGTCAATCTTAGGCTAGCTATTAATACTTCATACTCAGTCTCATTATTGATGCCCTAAATCTAAATTTAAAGGTATATTGATATCATAGGCCTTCTGGGTTAATCAGGATGAGGTTAACCCCATTATTATAGGTGGTAGCTAATCTATCAACAAAAAGTTTTCACATTTTCTCTTCTTTAACCTCTTCATTCTTTTCAAACCATTCATTGACCTAAGCTGATGTAATGTATATGAGGAAGTTAACTAGTACTTGGGATTTTAAGGTCGATCAAGGGAGCATATATAGGCCAAATTCACTGAGTTCTACTGTCCACTTAATTAGTCTACCTGATAGCTCTGGTTTTTGTAAGACCTGCTTAAGTGGTTGGTCAGTTAATACAAGAATTATGTGAACTTGAAAGTATGATATGAGTTTTTTGGTCGATGTGACAACCACTTAGGTCAACTTCTTTATCCTTATATAGTTTATCTTCGATCCTATCAATACCTTGCTCATAAAATAGATTGGTCTCTACCTTTACTCTTTTTTTTAGATTAAAACCAAACTAATGGCCTGATCGATGGTGGCCAAATACAAATACAATAGCTCATCAGGCTTTGGCTTGAAAAAGATGAATAAAGAAGAGAGGCGCTTTTTAAGCTCATCAAATCTTTTTGACACTAAAGGGTCTATCTGAAATCAAAAATATTTCTAACGATCTTAAAAAATGTCAAGCATCACTCTACCAACTTGAATATGAACTTACTCAGAACATTTATTCTTTTGATTAACCTCAGCACCTCCTTCATCGAGGTTAATAATTTTATGTTAAAGATGGTCTGAACATTTTTTGGATTTACCTTTATCCTTTTTTTATTGTATATAGTCAAAAAATTTGCATAACGTGACTTTAAAGGCACATTTGCTCAAATTAAGCCTCATATTGTATTTTTTTAGAGTATTTAAGGTTTTCTCCAAGTTTTTTAGGTGTTCAGTTGAGCTCTTACTCTTCATTATCATGTTGTCCATGTATACTTCCATGTTCCAACTAATTTGATTTTTAGAGACCTTATCGACTAACCTCTAGTAGGTTGCTCTTATATTTTTCAAGCCAAATGGCATGACCTTGTAGCAGTAGAGGCCATTCTTAATGATAAAGGCCATTTTTTCATTTTTCTTCAAAATTTTGATATGATTGTAGTCAAAGTTAACATCTTATGTTTGGCACTGTCATCTATCAATTGATCTATGTTGAGAAGAAAAAATTATCCTCCAAACAAGTTTTGTTGAAGTTGGTAAAATCAACATATATTCTTTATTTTTCATTATACTTCTTGACCATTGATGTTAGTTATCCATTTAGGGTGATAAACCTCCATAATGAAACCTGCCTATAATAGCTTGTCAACCTCTTCCTCAATAGCCTTTTACCTTTTTGGAGCAAAAGTCTTATTTTTTGTCAGTTGGTCTCATATCCGAATTGGCATGCAACTTATGGACTATTACCTTCTTGACATATCAGATGGTGTCCAAACAAACAGATCAGTATTATTTCTCAAAAGTTGGATTGACTACTCTTTATGTTCAAGTTTAATTTCGATTTACATATATCTTTTTTAAAGTGTTCTCCCAGAATGGTATAGTCATAAGATCTTATACTGGTTCAGGTAGGTTTTCATCTATCTTAAGTTTTTCATCAATTATTTCTTTCTACTTTATTAAGTTAGGACCATTTTTTACAATTACAAATCTCAATATGGCAATTAATATGTTGTTAGTCAAATGATAAGCAATGAGAATATAGAGTTAAACAAAAAACATATTTTTATTTCAATTTTTCTTTTACTGGCATGTTAGCTCGATCTTATTGGTATGTATATGCTTATGCTCGTTTAAGAGCTCAGTCACTTGCAGAATCTATTCAAAAGTCTACCGATATGGAGCTTAAGAGCTAAGAGTGGCTTAAGACCATTATTTTTTTGAGTCAATTTTTGGTTGTTATGGGTGCTTACTCTTGCTTTCTTGTTTCTCTTCAATCTCTATTACTTTTTTCTCTTTTTTAGTCTTTTCGATCTTAGCCAAATTGTTAATCTATTTCCCAATCCTTCTTTTCATCGTTGTAACATAACATTCACTATAGACTGGTCTCTTCTCACCTCTCCAACCTCATGAGGCATTGGAAACTTTACTTTTAAATTAAGAATTGAGCCTATGAGCTACATAATAGGCAGATTAGGTCGACTTAACATCATATTGTAGACAAATAAGACATTTATAATAATAAACTCTATGAATAATGTCACTATCCTTGATTTCATTTCCAGCAAAACCAGTAATTTACAAGTCCCTTTGACTAACACCTACTTATTTTCAAATTCGATCAGAGTTATGGTGATTAATTGTAGCTAATCTTTCTTGATTTTCATCTTTTTATAGTGGCATGATATAGGACATAGGTTGAGCTTCCATTATCAAATAAGATCCTTTTGACCGAATAATTATATGCCACTATAATGATTGATATAGCATCATCGTAGGGGTTATTGAATTCCGTCTAAATCTTCTGAACTGAATGAGATTGGTTCATCCTTATAGTTTTTTTTCTTCTTTGTTGAAGAGCAAAAAGCCATGACCATGCCCTGATCAAACTTTCTCTTAGCTAACATAAAGCTTTTTCCAATAATTACATCGATTATCTATTATCAATAGCTCAGCCTTTGTCCTAGCTTTGCTCAACCCTTTAAACTTATCCTCTCTTTTTTTCTTTAGCCTACCTTTTTTATCCTTTGTGGGTTTTTTACAGTCTTTTCTATAGTTTGACTTATTTTACCATTATCTACATCGATCAACAAGCTTTTCTAGGTAGCCTCTTCTGATCAAGGCTTCAATTTCATTTTTTTGGTCAACATAGTTCTTAATGTTATGACCTATATCCCTATGGAAGGCATACCTTTTGGTTAGATGCCTCATTATGTCTTGTCTTAATTGTTTCAACCACCTAAGCTCTAGATTTCTTTTAATTTATATAAAAAATCCTCTCTTAGAGGTATTTAGTAAGTTGTAGTTTCTTTCTTTGTCAGAGCTTTTAGGCTTATATTGTCTCTGTCTTAGGGGAAAATAGTAAAAATCTTTGCCTTTTTTATGGCTGAGGAAAGGAAATGAACCTCTCTTATCTCAATTATCGAAGAGAGGGATAAGCCTTTTTTACCTCAATTACTTCTCATTGTAGTTTCAATGTTTATATATTTTTCGACCACTAGTAGGACATCGGTTAATGTCTTTAATAGCTCTAGAGATAAGGTTAGCTTAAAGTGGTACTCATATCACTGAATCCACTTGTCAGAGAGACTATAGTGGCCATCTACTTTAAATTTTTTAAAGACTCATTTCTACCTTGATGGATTGACATCAAGCTCAAAGCATTTTTTTTTTTTTTTTGTTCTTTGACTGCTTACAAAATAAGATAAAAAAGAGTGGCTAAGCTCTTTAGATGTTGTGATTAGCCTCGGCTCGAGGCTACTATACTAATACTAAGTTGTGCCCTTATGGATGGTAGCCAAACCCTTACACATCAAAGCTTCATTTGCACTCTACATCATCATATTACTTTTATAAAGCTCTAAATGGTCAAAAAAGTCAAATGTACTATCATGAGTTTTCAAGGTTGACATTTTGAATCCCTTTGGAAGCATAGCTCTGTCAATCTTTCAATGAAGGGTGAGATATCCAAAAACTTGAGCTCATCCTCAAAAGCAATTGCCTTCCCCTTTAGCTTTTTTTCATAGTTTACATCTGAGCTTTCAAATTTTTACTCGATTAAGGTTTTGGTCCTATTTGTTTTTACTTTTGGATTGTGGCATGTGTCAAATAGTGGCTAAAGTAATGATGGATGACCAAAACATCATGTTCTTCCTCTTTAGAGGCTAAAGAAGCTTTTATTTCCTCATAGCTCGGTTGCCTTTTTGCTGCTTATCAACCAAGAGTGACCACCTTTAAAGTTTGGGGTGGGATTATGGTGTGCAAGATCTATTTTAGAGCTTATATTTGTTTGATTAAGGCTTGAAATTGTTTCATAGTTAGGGTGACCTATTGTGGGGTAGGTCAGTCTGTGTGTTGGCTATTGTGTGTTTTCATTCTGACTAAGACAACTGTGGACACCTTAATCTATCTGGGGTTTACAAGATTAATTATGTTAATTAAAAAATAATAAAAATGAAAAAAAGTGGTTGAATTTGTGAAAAACTGGGTTAAAGGGCTTAGGATAGATTGAAAGAGGTTGAATGAGACTACAAGTCTACAGAAAATTGGGATTTTTATTCGGCTTTGGATTATGTTCTACAAATACAGACCCTAGCTAAGCTTGAAAGGACACACATGACACACAGAAAGCAGAAGCAAAAAAAAAAGTATTTAAAGGAACAGAGGCAATTCTAGAATTTTTAGGATTTTTCTTTATTTTTGGCTTTTTTCTGGAAATTTTCTACAAATTTTCCAGACTTTGACCAATTTTTTGACGCAGTTTAAATTTTTCGACAAGATTTTGGCGAGATCCCTAGTTTTTGACCAGCTTTCCAATTTTTAGCATTACATCTTTAGAAATCGTTGAACTTTTCGACAAACTTCTAGCGAAAAACTCAGATTTTGGCTAGTTTTTTCAAAATTCGATAAAATTCAGCTGTTGTTCTTAGGGAAATCTAAAGAGAGAGAAAAATGGAGAAAAGAGAGAGGGAAGAAAGGAAATCTGGTGAGAAAAGGTCAAAATTAGCCTTTTACACTACCGTAAAATAATGTCGTTCTGGAATTAAGAAACCCCCCAAGATTTACGCGTTTTCATTCCGACCAACCAGACCCGAGCTCAACCCATTTTTAACTCGCATTTGACCCAGGCATCAGCCAATTCCTCGAGCCGAGCTGCACCCCCGAGCCACATTTTTAAACCGTTATTTTTGTCTTAAGCCGAGTCAAATTTCAGTCGCTAAGCTGAGCCGTTTCATGTTTTTGGTATTTTTTTTTATTTGTTTTGTATTTTATTTATTTATTTATTTATATGTTTGTTTTTTAGTTTTTTTTTTCACGATTTAATTTAATAAAATTAAAAAATAAAAATAAAATATTTTGAGAATAAATATTAATTATCTAATGATAGAATTTATAAAAATTTCAAATGGTAAATTTCTATAAAATTCATAGGTAAGAAATATTATCTAAATTTGTCCCAAATAGTGGAATAATTTAGATAAAGTTTCAATAACAATAATTGATATTTATTTTCAATCCAAAAAAAGAGAAAAAATATAAAAATTAATAAAAAATTTTGGAATTAAATGCAAATTACCTAAGGATTAGAAATTTCAAATGGTAAATTTCTAAGAAATCTCTAGGTGACAAATTTTCTCTAAATTTGTCCCAAATTATGAAATAATTTAGATGAAATTTCAATAAAAGTAATTGTATTCTTTTCCAAATAAAATTTTGGTTGAAAATGTTTGACAATTATCCAAGGATGAGATTTTTAGAAATTTCAAATGGTAAATTCTTAAAAAATCTCTAGGTGAAAAATTTTATTTAGATTTGTCTCAAATGGTGGAAGAATTTAAATGAAATTTCAAGAAAAATAATTGTCATATTATTTTCTTTTCAAAAAAAATAAATAAAAAAATTTCTAAATATGCCCAAATGGTAAAAAATTTAGAAATTTCGAAAGAGAATAACTAGATATATTTTTCACAAAAACTAAAAAAATAAAATTAATTAACCTTTTTCCGACGACGGAACCTCTTCAAGAAAATAAATGAGATTCTTGAATACTCTTGAGGTGAGAAAATAACTTTAAGAGTTTTACTAGATTGATGAAAAAATCTTAAAAGTTATTTCCAATATTCAATATAAAATTTAAAACCATTACAATTAAGACCATAGGATGAATTTAAAATAATATGGTAGCATCTTTCGAATAGGCATGTAGGGGTGCTATAACCTTCCTTATATGTAACTAAACTTTCAAACCCTGTTCTGGTTTGTAAACCTAAACGTATTCTTTTAGGAACCCTTAGTCAAGCTTAGGAGCTCTTTAAGAGTACAGATTCCTTAGGTGACTAATCACACCTAGTAAAAAAAATTGGTGATGACTCTTTTTGCTAAGTCCAGCTATAAATTTTTGGATCTATATGTTATGATAGTTTGACGACTTCACTGGGGATGCTATAGAGAGTCAAGCCATAACATTTTGAATTTATCCTTTTTTTTATCTAATGGTTTAAATTGTAATTATTTGTTTACTAACATTTTTTCCTTTTTTGTTTGATGTATGGGGCACGAAACCTCTATGTTTCTTTGCACACATTATCACATGTATTTGCATTACATGAACTCTATATCCAGGCTCCATCCCTCTTAAGAGGGAGTAAAGTACCTACGCTCTTGTGAGATGATAATCTCTGCAATGGCAATCAAAATACTCCCACTCAAATTGAATCATTTTCATTGGTAGCCTCTGATGGGTAAAGATTGGACTGCCTTACTAGTCTGTGATGAACAATGATGTAAGAAATAATTTGAGAACCTTTAGTGGTCAAAATCGCCTAACTCTGCATATAGTTCACCTTTAAGAGGACCAACCATAAGATAGAGCCATTCTTACCCATCAATGGATATAACCCGAAATTAGGACACAAGAAGGAACAACTCATATATGGCTTACCTAACCATTTTGTTTGCTTGATTTTGTGCATCTGCATCATTTATCTATCATTTCATTCTATGCATCACTTTCATGATCATGTTTAACATTATCACTTGCATCATTCTCATATAGGAAATGTTTGCCACATGTAAGATATTGATAAATCAGATCTCACACTTACATCTATAGAAAGTCAAATGCAATCAAAGTCTACATCAGTTCATTATGAATTTGCTCATCAATTGAAAATCAAGTCAGAAGAAAGCTAAAGAAAACTTGGGTGATTGCTTGCCTGAGGGTTTTATCTCATTATTACCTGAAAGAGTTCATCTTGATCTCCAAAAAAATGACTTAACTGACTTAAGCAATGTCTGGAGATGCATGAGTAGAACAAGGCAAGAAGCATTTAAGAATAGATATGAAGATATAACTTCACTGCTACAAATAGATGTGGATAATAATCTGATTAGAGCCATCCTTCAATTCTGGGATCTCTTTTATAAATGTTTCATCTTTAATGAAGCAAAAATGGTACCCATAATTGAAAAATATATGGTCTTAACTCACTTCGATTTGTCAAACCTGGACAAGATCTATTGGTCGAATAAGGTGGCCTATCGTAAAAAGCTAGTTCAAATGCTTGGACTTAGCTTGGCTCAAGTTGATGTATGTGTCAAGACAAAAGGTGAAAGTAAAGCTATCCTATGAAATTTTCTATGAGATTTCATCTAAGGGCATTTGGATGATGATCAAGGGTTAGTGGCAATGGCTATAACTCTATATAGACTAGTAATCTTTTTAAAAGTCATCGGGTATGTGGATGTCACAGTGATAAACTTCATCGATCAGTTAGCATACCAAGTCAATAAGCACCAACTATTTTAGCAGAAACCATTCGTTCTCTGAATTTTTATCCCAAAAATGGTAAAGGTTGGCTTTAATGGGTGCTTATAGTTGCTTTATGTATGGATGAAAAGTCACATTGAATATGAAGAAAACCAGTTTCCTAAACCATACCTTCATTCCAACGTCCCAATCAAGGAGTTTTGTTATAGCACATGGCCTCAAGTAAAGTCAAAAAAAGAATGGGTCCCCTACTTTCGAGCCTTTAATAGTCAAAAGATAATCTGGAAAGCTCCTTAGATATGTTATGACATAGTGTTATACAGTTGTGAAAATCAACCCTAGGTGTTTTTATTAGGCTTATAGGGCACTATTACTTACACCCCAACTTTAGTAAGAAGACAATCCAGATGTGAGCAATTCATTGCAGAAACCTATGGACTTAACTAGTGGGAATTTTCATTCACTAATAAAGAGGCCTATGAAATGATTAAAAAAATCAAAAAAGCATGAATGCAAACCATCAAAATTAATAAGGGGAGGCTTACTTATGATGTCACCCCAGAATATAGTATGTGGCATGTAAGAAGGGGTAAAGATATTGTGTTTCCTCGACAACAATTAATTGCCACTCCTAAAGCCCATTCTTCAAGATCCTTTGCTTAAAGTAGAAATGGCTAAAAAAAACTCCAACCGAGAAAGATGAGTTGGAACAAGAAAATAAACAATTAAAGTTAGAAATGGAAGAGAATTTAAGGCCTCAAAAACTGAAAATCCAAAGCTTCACGGAGTAAAAAGATCAATGGAAAACCTTATTCAATGATCTAGACATGACACATTCATCAATTACACCCAAGCTTGTCCAACTTTTAAAAGAAAATAAATTACTAAATGTAAAGGTGGAAGAAGAATAAAAGGCCACTACTATGGCACACAGACATAACCGGATGCTATAAGAGATAGTGGATTGACGCACAGCACAAGTAGAAGCCTTATCTAATGAATATATGAGACAAGCTAAATAGAATGAGCTATAAAAAAACATGTGCAAAGAAAAACAAAAGCATCTAAGATATTTGTTCGATAAGTTATGCATTGCTGTAGATAAAACATCAAAAATGGAAGAAAAAGTAGAAATTTTAAAGGTTATGGTGCAACCAGTGAGAACTCATAAGCGACAATTGCTTGATTTCCTAGATCAAGCACAAAATCATTACTAGCAAACTATAAAATTTATAAGGAGGCATTAGAAATAAAAGATGATGCTTAGGACTTTAAAGTATTGCTTTGGCTTTATTATGATGTAATTTTGAAATTTTATTAAAGAAAGTTTCAAATGGAGATTTTTTTTATCAATAATGGTGATGTGGTAAATATTAGCACATTTCATACATGCATTTGCATATCCAAATATAGAGCATATAATTTTTAATCATCATATAATTATGGTACTTAAGGTTCAAGGATAACTACATCTAGTAAAAACCTCATTCATCGATATAACACAAAGGCTAAAGCTAGAAAAATGGAATAAAAAATTTCAACCATCTCGAGAGGATAGAAAAAGCCCAAGAAAAGCTTGAAAGTGAGCTGAGTAAGATTATGGATGCTCTAAATAAGTTAAACAAGGGGAAGAGAATAGAAGAGAATACCAACCAATAGGACCATCCATCATAAAAGGTGGCTAACCCCCTATATCCACTTGGTTTTGGTCTAACTTAAGCCCAATCTACACAAAAGGTTTCACCACAATAATTCATATATCCTACATATCTTAGAATGCCATCAACTTTAAACCTAGGGCATTACCATATCTATGTGAATTCTGTCTTTACTAAAAAGGTAGTAGAACCAATCCAAGTTCTTGATTTGGATAATCTGAAGGAAAAAGGAAAAAAGAAAGAAAAAATGGTTGAATCTTTAGAAGACTCAAAGATTAGTATGCTAAAAGAAAGGTTAAGGGTTGTAGAAGAAATTGGTTTTTATGGTTCTGTCGATGCTACTGAGCTTTATCTAGTCGCATATGTGGTTATTCCTCCTAAGTTCAAAGTACCAAAGTTTGAGAAAGCTGATGGTACAAAATGCCCGAAGACTAATATTACTATGTACTATCAAAAAATGACAACTCATGCTCACAATAAAAAGCTATTAATGCATATTTTTTAAGATAGCCTTATGGGCTCTACAACTACGTGGTATGTCCAACTGGATAAAACTTACATCTGTTTTTAGAGTGATATGGCCCATTACTTCATTAGTCAATATCAGTATATTATAGATTTGGCTCTTGATCATTGGTCTTTGCAGAATATGAAAAAAAAGGTAAATGAGTCATTCAAGAAATATGTCCAGAGGTGAGGGAATGTAGCTTCTCAAGTACAACCTCCTTTAACTGAAAAAAAAAAACTACAATGTTATTTGTCAACACTTTAAAATCTCTTTATTATGAAATGATGATAGCGAATGTAATAAAAAATTTCATCGACATGGTCATTTCCAGCAAAATCATTAAGAGGGCCATCAAGAATGACAAGTTAGAATGAGAGGAAGCATCCACTAAAAGAGTCCTAAAGAAGAAAAAGATTGAAGCTCAAGCTGTAATCTTTGATAGACAATAGTTCAAGGGTTATCAACCTTACCCACCACAAGGTTATTCTCTATATTATCCTCTGATAAATAATGCTTCTCTTTACCCGTACCAACCAAACCCACAGCTATCCTACCCTTTAACTTATTAACCCCCTTTTAGACCTTAAACTGCCACATATAGTCCTAATGCTCAACCTCTTCCAAGACTTCAGACTCATCCTACTAGCCTAATTGGTGGTTTATGATAGCAACGAACTACCCATAAAATACTTGTATTTAATCCAATTCCCATGATATATACAGAATTATATCAAGAGCTCTACAATAATCACTTAATTACTCCCAGCCAGGTGGAGCCACTCAAGCCACCTTACCCCAAGTGGTATGATCCCATAGCCTATTGTGACTATCACTATGGGATTGCTAGTCATTCCACTGAGAATTGCACTGTCTTGAAACATAAAGTGCAATGATTGATCAAAGATGAAATGATCAATTTTGATACAAGAAGAGCAGCTGCACCAAATATTAGTGGCAATCATTTACCTAATCATAATGTGAATGCTTGGAGTGAGAAACGAGAGCCTTAACTAAAAAAAAATGACAAATCAGGACATCTCTCAGCTAACTATTTCTCTATATACTTATCATAGGGTATATGTAGTAAGTGAAATCTGTAAATATCATAGTGAGGCAACTAGCCACTTTATTAAAACTTGTGATCAATTTTTCCTGAAGATATAGAAGCTTATAGATTCATACCAGATTGAACTCTATGAAGAAAGAAAAGGTTCAAAGAATGCTGAAGTGTTTATGACTGACTAGCCATCAAAACTGTTTTCAAGGCCGATAACAATTTACTATAGGGATAAGCTAAAGTCAACTATAAACAAGTTTACTCCTAGACTAGTAATTTTTAAAGTTACTACTCCATTCCCTTTCAAGAGCAATAAAGCTATGCCATAGAAATATGACTATGATACAGTAATCCAAAGGTAAGAGAAGAATGATTCTAAATCTAATATCGCTAATATAACTAGTGTATGGGGTATCACCAGTGGTGGAAGATGCTACACTTTAAAAATGCTAGAAACGGCTAAAAATTAAAAAACTAAAGAAAGAGAAGAACAAAATGATCTGAAAGTAGTGCTTAATAAAAAATATCAAAAATCGGTGCCAGAAAAAAAAGTTTATGAATTCTTAAAGCTAATTAAACATAGTAAATATTTTATGGTTAAATAGTTAAATAAGATGTAGGCACGAATCTCATTATCATTACTGCTATTGAATTCAGAACCATACCAAAATACTTTGCTAAAGGTGTTGAATCAGGCATATATGGCACATAATATATCTGTTGAGTATGTGAGCCACTTAGTCGAAAACTTGATCATGCCAAATTACATATTATTCAGTGATGATGAGATTCTTTTAGAAGGAAAGAAAAGTACTAAGGCTCTGTATATCACTATTAAATGTAAAAACCACATAATAGCTAAGGTCCCCATCAATAACGGCTCTACGATTAACGTCATGCCTATGTCAACTTTGGCAAGGCTACCTATTGATTACTCATATATAAATGATAGCCAAATGGTTGTTTGAGCTTTCAATGGGACCAGACAACAAGTCTTAAGAGATATAAAGATGCATTTGCAAATTGGGCCGTACACTTTTAATGTAAAATTTCAAGTAATGGATATCTATTTATCTTATAGCTGCTTGCTAGGAAGGCTATGGATTCACATGATAAGTGATGTCCCCTTTACCTTGCACCAAAAGATTAAGTTCAATGTGAAAGGTCAACTGGTGGTAGTGTTTGAGGAAGAAGACATATTGGTAATCCAACCATTGAATGCTCCATATACGGAAGCTACTGAGGAAGTGACTGATCCTTTGAATTAGTCAATTTTATGGGTGAAAGACTTAAAAACAAACACTTTTCAAAGATAATGATGAGCCAAGTCATTAATAAATGCTAGCATCCTAGAGTAGGGCTAGGTAAAAATTTACAATGGATAAAGAAACTCCCAATAATGATGGACAATAGCGAGAGGCTGGGTCTCGATTATGAAACAGAAGATTGGGAAATCAGGGGAAGGCAAGCCAATAAGATAGCCATGATCATCCCATACTTGTATGAGACCTTCAGGCTTAGAGGGTTCATGTACCCAACTACAAAAAAAGATTTAGAACAAAGTAATGAAAAGGCTTTTGCTGAGTTGTCTATATATGCAATCGGAGATGAAAGTGGGTATAAGCAAGAAATATGGGTTTATCCTTGTCCACCAAATTATGAGCTGAACAATTAGAGCATTATCAAAATGCCTACTATCTTTAAGATCGATTCAATGTAATTGTATAACCAACAGCTTATGCCTAAGGCCTTTGGGTGGTCTTTCTTATTTGGATCATTTATCTATTATTATTTTAATAAAAATTAGGAATGATGCATTCTCATTCATTCTAGGATCTTTTTTTTTTTTGTTTTTCCATTTTTCCCATATATTTCACCAACATATCCCATTTTATTCAATTTTAGGTCCTTAAATGAATAAGAAAATAATCATGATAACGATGAAGGGGTTAATTTTGAAAAATCAATTAACACTAATACACTTGATAATGAAGATGATTCTAAAAAATATGTTATTTCTTTGACCTAATGAGATTGATTAAGCAATAAAGTAAACTAATTAAGCCTTATCAGAAGAAACTGAATTGGTGAATTTAGAAGATGAAAAAAATAAGAAAGAGGTTAAATTGGCACTTCTTTCTCGTTGATAGATAGGTAACGACTGAAAAATCTACTTCAAGAATTCATAGATGTGTTTGCTTGGACTTATCAGGATATGTCTGGGCTTAGTACAAAAATAATAGAGCATAGATCGCCTTTAAAGCTAGAATATAAACCAGTCTAATAGAAATTAAGGTGAATGAAACCTAAGATGTTGCTAAAGATCAAAAAATAGGTGAAAAAATAGTTTGATGTAGGTTTTTTACAAGTAGCCAAATATCCAAAATAGGTAACCAACATAGTACCAATTTTTAAGAAAGATGGAAAGGTATGAATGTGCATAGATTATCGTGATTTGAATAGGGCTAGCCCAAAGGATAACTTTTTCTTACCTCATATTGACATATCGGTAGATAATATGGGCAAGTATTCGATGTTCTCCTTTATAGATGGGTTCTCAGGGTATAACCAAATAAAGATAGCTGAAGACAACATGGAAAAGACCACTTTTATGACCATGTGGGGAATATTTTGCTACAAAGTCATGCCTTTTGGTTTAAAGAATGCTAGAGCAACGTATCAAAAAGTCATGGTGATTGTCTTTCATGACATGATGCATAAAGAGATTAAGGTGTATGTAGATGATATAATTACAAAATCTCGAGAAGACGAAAATCATGTCACCAACCTCAGAAAACTATTTGAGAGGTTAAGGAAATTCCAACTCAAGTTAAACCCAGTCAAGTACACCTTCGAGGTAAAGTCAGAGAAGTTACTAGGCTTCATGGTCAATGAAAGAGGGATTGAAGTTGATCTTGATAAAATACAAACCATTCAAAAATTATCATCTCCAAGCACACTAAAAGAAGTTTAAAGTTTTCTGGGTAAACTGAACTACATTTCTCGATTCATATCTCAGCTTACCTACAAGTGTGATCCTATATTTAAGCTTCTTCATAAGAATAACCTTGAAGAATAGAATGAGGAATGCCAAACGACTTTTGATAAAATTAAACAATACTTGTCAAATTTTTCAGTGTTGATGCTATCTGTTCTAGAAAGACTTTTAATCTTATATCTAACAGTGTGCAAAAATTCAATGAGATGTGTGCTGGGACAGTAAGATGAATCTAACAAAAAAAGAGCTATTTATTACCTGAGTAAAAAATTCATAGAATATGAGTCAAAGTATTCATCTTTAGAGAAATGCGTTGTACATTAGCTTGGACTGCTAAAAAACTCAAATAGTATATGCTCTATCACACCATTTGGCTTATAGCAAAACTAGATCCAATTAAATACATCTTCGATAAGCCCTATTTATCTAGAAAAATTGATAGATGGTAAGTAATGCTCTCAGAATATAATATCGTATATGTGAACTAAAAAGTAATAAAAGAAGGAGCCATATTCGAGTTTCTCGCAGATTATGCTATTGAAGATTATGAGCCAATGAGATTGAAATTTCTTGATGAAGATTTGATGATTGTTTCCTAACTGAAAAAGGAAGGGCAAGAAGAAAAGCATTGGAAAATTTATTTTAATTGAGCTACCAATGCCTTGGGACATAGAATTAGGGCAATCTTGATTTTTCTAGAAAAATAATATATCCTATAACAGCGAGGTTAAATTTTAATTGCATAAATAACATCGCTGAATATAAGGCATGTGTCATAGGATTAGAAGCTGCTATAGATAGAAAAGCTAAAGCATTAAAAATGTTTAAAAATTCAGCTCTAGTTATATATCAATTGAAAGGAAAATGAGAGACGAGAGATTCAAAACTCATCCCATATCATAAGTATATCCTAGAATTGATCAAACAATTTGAAGATGTTTAGTTTGATCACTTGCCTTGAGAGGAGAATCTGATTGTCGATGCCTTGGCTACCTTGGTAGCAATGATCTGAATTAGTAATAACACTGACATTCAGCCCATTAAGCTAAATGTCAATGATGTGCCAGCTCATTGTTCTAATGTAAAAGAGGAATATGATGGGAAGCCTTGGTATTATGATATCTTGTAATATATTAAGAACCAGCAACACCTCGTCCAAGCAATTAAGAATGATAAAAAGGTCATCCAAAGATTGACTACGAGTTTCTTCCTAGATAGAGATGTTTTATATGAAAGAAGCCATGATCAAATATTGTTGAGATGCATAAATAAGATCGAGGCTAAAAAAATTATTAAAGAAATGCATCATGGGATATGTAAGGCACATGCCAATGAACATATGATGACAAGATAGATCATGAGAGCAGAGTACTGTTGGTTGACAATGAAGAGTGACTGCATTGACTATGCTTGAAAATATCATAAGTGCCAAATCTATGCTAATAATATTCATGCTCCGCCATTTACTTTACATGTTTTGGCATAACCTTGACTATTTTTTATTTGGGGTATAGATGTCATTGGTCTTATTACCATAAAAGCTTCTAATAGGCATAGGTTCATTTTCGTGATGATATATTATTTCATGAAATGGGTGAAAGCAGCTTCATTTGAAAATGTAACACGATCTATGATCTGCAAGTTCATAAAAAAAATTATTTGTAGATATGGACTTTCAAAGAGAATCATTTCAGATAATACCAAGAATCTGAATAGTAAGATGATGCAAAAAATATGTGCTCAGTATAAGATCAAGCATCATAATTCAGTGCCATACCATCCAAAAATGAATGAGGTAGTTGAGGTAGCTAATAAGAATATAAAAAAATTCTTGAGAAGATGACCAAGACCTATAAAGATTAACATAAAAAGTTACCATTTGCGTTGCATGCATATCAAACATCGGTGCATACCTCTACTGGGAGAACCTCATATTTTTTGGTTTATAAGATGAAAACTATACTGCTAGTAGAAGTAGAGATCCCATCCTTGAGGGTTCTAAAGGAAGTTAAACTGAAAAAAGCTGAATAGATTCAAGAATGCTATGAACAGATAATTTTTATCTAGAAAAAGAGATTAACAGTGTTGTGCCACAGTTATATCAAAGAAGAATGATGAAGGCTCATGATAAAAAGATCCGACCTTATCATTTTTGAGAAAGAGAGTTAGTCTTGAAAAAAATTCTCCTAAGCTAGCATGATAATAGAAGAAAGTGGACTCCGAAATGAAAAGAGCCATATATCGTGAAACGAGCTTTCTCAAGTAGAGCATTGATACTAGCTGAGATGGATGGAGATGATTCACCTCATTTTATAAATTTTAGTGCTGTGAAGAAATATTATGCTTAAGGAAAAAAAAAAGAAAGACTGAAGTTGAAAACCCCAAGAGGATGGTTTGAGTCAAAAGGAATTTATCTAAGTTAAAAACCTGAAAAGGTGGCTTAGATAAGGAGTTTACGGCATCGAATTTGAAAATCTACTAGCATGATGGCTAGTATGTTTTGATGGGCTCTAAGTTTTTAAGTGCATCAGGTGGTTAAGTTTTTTGAAAATGACTTCAATATATGTTATCATGATTGTCTGATTGTTTATTTTGGGGCATTGTCTCCCTATAACCATCATTGTAATTCTTTTCTTTTCACATTGGCCAAAGTTTGCTATCATTTTTACTAATAAAAGATATTCCACATCATTTTTTGCATTTCTCTTTTGTTGATTTCCTAGCCATTCTTACTCTTTCCTCTTTAATACCCTTATAATGGAAGAAATGTGTGATTACATTCTTGCTTTTTGATATTGAAATAATGATTAATAAATGAATAATAGCATGAATGATTTCTACATCATATTGAAAATGTTGAGAGTGACAAAGGCAATATGAAATATTTAGTTCTCGATAAGGACATTGAATTTGAAAAAGATTCTTTAGAAAGAGAATATGATAATTAAATGAGAAAGATGATAGAAGATTACATTGATTTAGTCTTAGTACCTAAAGATTTAAGGGTTCGAGGCCCAAGAAAAGAACTTGAGAAACTTGAACACCATAATTAACCAGCATTTGTATAACATGCATTGCATTTTTAAATGTCTAGTACATAGCATACACTACATTTGAGAAGGTCTAGAGCATGAATCTAAGAAATGGGAATATTCCAAGATCTTACATGGAGAAGACAAATGTGAAGACTTTTTGATGAAAGAATTTCAAATTCTCATTTGAAAAAAAGCTTATGAGGTAAAATTCTAATCCTTGGAAGAGGATATTTCTCAGTATTAGGAATGATTTGTAAGACCTTCGGGCATAATCTCTTAAACTTCCTTCGGACACAATTTATAACTCCTCTGGACATGATTGTCAAGGAGCCTTTTATTTTTCAAAGTTGCGGTGCCTCTGTTTAGAGGAGCATTTTGTTTTACAAAGTTAGGGTGCCTTTGTTTAAAAAAGCATTTTATTTTTCAAAGTTGGGGTGTTTCTATTTAGATGAGCATTTTATTTTCCAAAATTGTGGTGTCTTTATTTAGAAGAGCATTTTACTTTTCAAAGTTATGGTGCTAGGAGCATTTTACTTTTCAAAGTTTTGGTGCTAGGAACATTTTACTTTTCAAAGTTGTGGTACCTCTGTTTAGAGGAGCATTTTATTTTCCTAGTTATGGTACCTCTATTTAGAAGAGTATTTTTACTTTTCAAAGTTGTGGTGCCTCTATTTAAAGGAGCTTAATTTATCTTTCAAAAGTCGTTAAGCTTTTGTTTAAAGGAGCTGTATTTATTTTTTTATATAGTTGTAAGCCTCTACTTAGGGAGCCTTATGTCATTTAGTTTTATAGTGTCTTGTTATCACCAAAAAACAAAAAAAATGTGTTGAGTTAATTAGGTCATCTATGTCTTTGCACAATTCTTGTTTCATAGAAAATGCACAAAGAGAGGTAACTGTAGACACCCCAATTTATCTGAGGGTCTACAAGATTAATTATGTTAATTAAAAAATAATAAAAATGAAAAAAAATGGTTGAATTTGTGAAAAATTGGGTTAAAAAACTTTGGATGGATTAAAAGAGGTTGAATGAGACTAAAAGTCTAGAGGAAGTTGAAATTTCTATTCAGCTTTGGATTCTGTCCTATAAATATAGACCTTAGTTAAGCTTAAGAGGACACACACAACACATAGAAAATAGAAGCAAAAAAAAAAAAATGTTTAGAGGAGCAGAGACAATTCTAAAATTTTTAGGATTTTTTTTCAAATTTTTGGCTATTTTTTTCTGAAATTGTTTTGGAAATTTTCTAGATTTTGATCAATTTTTTAGTGCCGTTTAAATTTTTTGGCAAGATTCCGATGAGATCCCCAGTTTTTGATGTCATATCTCCAGAAACCGTTGAACTTTCTAGCAAACTTCTAGCGAAAAACCCAGATTCTGACCAGATTTTCTAGAATCCGATGAAATTCAACCGGTGTTCTTAGAAAAATCTAAAGAGAGAGAGAGAAAAAAAAAGGGAGAAGAGAAAGAGGGAAGAAGGGAAATTTGGTGAAAAAATATTGAAATTAGTCTTTTATACTACCGCAAAATGACATCGTTTTGGCGTTAAGAAAACCCCCAAGATCTGCGCGTTTCCATTCAGACCAACCTGACCGAGTGTAACCCACATTTGACCTGCGCATCAGCCGATCCATCGAGTCGAGCCACGCCCCTGAGTTGTGTTTTTAAGCTGTTGTTTCTGTTTCAAGCCGAGTCGAATTCTAATCGCTAAACCAAGTAGTTTCTTTTTTTTGGTTTTTCTTTATTTTTTGTTATTTTATTTATTTATTTATGTGTTTTTTTTTTGTTTTTTTGTGCATGATTTAATTTAATAAGGTTAAAAAATAAAAATAAAACATTTTGTGAATAAATATTAATTATCCAAAGATGGAATTTATAGAAATTTCAAATGGTAAATTTTTATAAAATTCTTAGGTGAAAAATTTTATCTAAATTTGTCCTAAATGGTGGAATAATTTAGTTAAAGTTTCAACAACAATAATTGATATTTATTTTCAATAAAAAAAGAAAAAATATAAAAATTAATAAAAATTTTTGGAATTAAATACAAATTACCCAAGGATGAGATTCTTAGAAATTTCAAATGGTAAATTTCTAAGAAATCTCTAGGTGAGAAATTTTCTCTAAATTTGTGCCAAATTGTGAAATAATTTAGATAAAATTTCAATAAAAGTAATTGTATTCTTTTCCAAATAAAATTTTGGTTGAAAATGTTTAACAATTATCCAATGATGAGATTTTTAGAAATTTCAAATGGTAAATTCCTAAGAAATCTCTAGGTGAGAAATTTTACTTAGATTTGTCCCAAATGGTGGAAAATTTTAAATGAAATTTTAAGAAAAATAATTGTCATATTATTTCTTTCCAAAAAAATAAATAAAAGGAATTTTAATTAGGCCCAAATGGTGAAAAATTTAAAAATTTTGAAAGAGAAAATATTTCTAACTTGGCCCAAATGGTGGAATAATTAGATATATTTTTGACAAAAACCAAAAAAATAAAATTACTTAACCTTTTTTCGACAATGGAACCTCTTTAAGAAAATAAATGGAATTCTTGAATACTCTTGAGGTGAGAAAATATCTTTAAGAGTTTTACCATATTGATGAAAAATTCTTAAAATTTATTTCCAATATTCAATATAAAATTTAAAACCATTAGAATCAAGACCATATGACGAATTTAAAATAATATGGTACCATCTTTCGGATGGGCGTATGGGAGTGCTATAACCTTTCTCATATGTAACTGAATTCCCAAACTCTATTTTAGTTTGTAAACCTAAACCTATTCTTTTAGGGACCTTTGGTCAAGCTTAAGAGCTCCTTAAGATGATAGATTCCTTAGGTGGCCAATCACACCTAGTAAAAAAGATTGGTAGTGACTCTTTTTGTTAAGTTTAGCTATAGATTTTTAGATCTATATGTTATGACAACAACTGTCTCTCTTTCTTCCATAGCTCTTTTTTTGGGCAACATGATTTTAAGCTTGACTAATGAGTAGAAATCTCTTACCTGGCACACCAAATGTTTGTGTCGAGCTCTGACCTAAAAGTATTCTTAGAATGATAAAAAAGAGAGAGAGAGAGAGAGAGAACAATTAGATGGAAAGAGAGGGAGTATTCCCTACGTTTGCACTCTGACGCTCAAATAAGAGATCTAGATAAAAGAAGTTAGAAAAAGAAAAAAGTAAGAAATTAAAACAAGATGAAACCTAGAATGATAGTATCTGAATGTCTATATTTATAAGTAAGAAATGAATGATCTATAGGGAATAACAGTGACGTGGCCGAGCTAATATAGCACTAAATATGTCAAGTCAACCTGACATATCAAGTCGACTCAAATGTCTAAATGCCCTTGACTATCTATTAGCAATATCTAATAGGAAGAAAAGACCACAATGCCCTTTTGACCGCTAAATGCTCCTAACACAAACCTTATCAAATATTTTGTATGTTGTAGTATATGTGTATACATATAATATATATATGTAGGCATGATTCCAAAAGAGACTTGAAAATGCTTTATCTCTTTTTATTTCTTTTAAACAAAGGAACTTAAATGATTGAATGATATATATAGTGACAAATGATCTATTTTATAGGGGCAAGTTTCTCTCTTTGGTTCCTTCCATCTTTGACAAAACAAATTTAATTCTTTTTTTATTACATATGATTTTTCACTCATAATGAAATATGATTATTTTATTTTTCATTTCAAAATTTCATTTGGTCTATTTCAATATTCAAATGTAACTTTAAAGATAAAAGTTAAAATTTAAATCGATGGGATGTTTTTTATTGGTTGATCAATTCTTTCACTTTAGGTCGACCAAACATATTTACTTTCATTTCAAAAAAAAAATCCTTATTTTAATTATTACCGTTGAGTGGTTTGCACACTAACAAGTTAAGAAAAAAAGGGAATTCATATATTAATTATTAATTATAAATATAGCTTTTGCTACCCAAATTTACAATGTTTGTTTTGTGCTAAGAAAACCATGTAAAACTTGGCTAATTTTTTTGTGAAAGAAACCTGCTTTGTTGTGAAAATAAAAATGTTAATATATCTCAGTGCTTATCCCACATCTGGTTCTAATCTTATTTTTCTTGTGGTTTATATTATAAAAGTGACTTTTTAAGTATAAAAAAGTGATTCTTTAAACTTTAGAAATTGTATATTGCTTTTAGTAGCTTTATAGAAAAACCCCTTATAGATCTATCTTTTACTCTAAGTGGAGTTTGAGTGATTGTTCTTATAAGGCTATTAAGAAAGGGTGAATAAAAGGATTTTGGATAGGTTTGGGTAGCCATTGAGAGAGATTGTATTGTCCTTTAATTTCTTAATAATAGTAGAACTATTTATTCCACAGATATAGGTAAGTGATTGAATCACGTAAATTTTTATGTGTTTTTTGTTTACTTGATTCTCTGTAGGTTTTTTCTTTTGTTTTTTTTAGGCAATTTTTCAATAAGTGGTATCATAACCAAGTTCATAAAAGTCAATAGTTATACAACTTTCATAATTGAGAATTTTGGTGAATAGATTAGTTTCATGCAATGACAGAGAAAGATGAAAAATCTCTTTATTTAGTAAAGCTTGATATGTCTCTTACTAAAAAAAAGAAATATGTGTTAGCACTATTCATATTTGCATAAGGGTTAATGTATTTAATCACATTATCGATGACGAATTCATTAATTCCAAAGTTATAGGCAAAGTTGGACAAGATTTATTTGGCCAAAAGTCTTTCCAACAAGTTAAAGCTTAGAAGAAAATTGTATCACTTAAAGATGGTAGAGAGTGAAGAGTTTGTGAAGCACATGAATATAGTTAACGAAATCATTAATCAGTTAAAAAGGGTTGATATGAAGATGTTCTTAGAAATATTTTCCAAATATGAAAATATTTGATTAAGAAATTGATTTAATTAAAAGAGAAACAAGTTAATAAATAACTTAAGGTATGGTTCCTAAGGTCAATAATATGATTCAAGGTTTAAAAAGAATCATATAAGAAGATTATTCATTAAAGCAGCTGACTAACATGTTAAGAGAAGTCAACTATCTTATACTCTCAAAAGGAGCAATCGATCGCCAAGGATATAGAATTGATTGCTTTGTCAAACAAAAGTTAAACTTAGATTCTATATAAACAATAGACTTGGCAATTTGAAACATGACATAGTGATACGATACAAAAATAATACGAATAAAGAACATGAAGATAACATGACCTAAAACTTTAGAAAAATCATAAATAGGTTTAATAAAACGAAAAAAATTATATTTTATATTTTCATATTGATACGAACTGACATATAATTTTCGTGTAAAATATGATACAAATATAATATTTTACACAACACAGTGACACGAATTGCCAGGTCTAATAAATAATAATTGATTGACAGCCTTGAACAATAGACTGCTATATCTAAAAATAAGTGAATTCCATTGGATAATAGTCTTTTGGACATTTATCTATGCTATAAATAGTTTACTGCTATTAAAGAAGAGTTGACTACACTATGGGAGGTTGAATGTGGAACCTTTCTGAAAAATTGAAAATAGTCGACTACTATATGAAAAAATTTACTATTTTATAAAGGAGATTGCCTTGTTGTAGAAAGCATTCTAAAAATTAAAGTTACAAAGAGGCATTTAACTGCCTTTTTGGAGCAATTGACTGCTTTATGTGAAAATTTTAATTTCCAAAAATGAGAAAAATGGTTTTCCTTGAACTGAAAAGTTTAATGTGTTCAATGAATTAACTTGTCCTTAATTATCATAAAGGCATCTTTCCAACAAAAAGAACTAATCCTTGATTGAAACAAAACAATCAAAAAGTCACAACTTTAGAATGAAAGCTCTATAAATAAAGATTGTTGTGAGTTCATTTGATATATTTAGAAACTTTTTTCTTCTTATCTTTTCTTCCTTTTCACTCAAGTAAAAGGCTTGCTTCTTTGGCATTTTTGCTATAGAAAACCTTGTTAGAGACAAGGTATTTTGTCTCTCATTAAGGAGTGTTTAATGGTTTGATTTTTCTAAATGCAAAGTAAACCAAACATAGGTTTCATTGTCTCTTGTAGGCCATTCGATGCGATCACTTTTGTATACCGTAGTTGGTAAAGCGATATATGCTTTAAAGAAAATGGTATTTGTTGCATGCTTTTAAGTCATTTCCATTCATGATTGAAGGTTCCATTTGTTCTACTAAACTTCCAAAAGAGAAGGCTACAAAAGATCACAAGTTCTACAAAGAAGTATATATACATTGTTCTTATATTTTTAAGCCTTGTATTTTCTAATAGATGTAGAAAGAGGAAATGGCACTGTTATTCCTGACATTGCCTCCAGACTCCTATGATGTATTAGTGGAATCTCTTATTTGTGAGAAGGATATAATAACATTAGAGCAAGAACAAAGTAGTGTTGATGTCTCGTGAAGCCCTAAAAAATTGAAGAAGGGAATAGAGACTCACTTGATTCTGTATTGGTGGCTAAGGCTCTGAAAAGCAAGTCAATCGGCAAGGGACCTAAGGGTGAGAAGTCTAGATTTGGCAATGTTTAGTGCTTTTGTTGCAAAAGGTATCGACATATTTAGTGGGTTGTCCTACAAAAGTGGATGAAGGTTTTTGAAATGGAGGTTAGTATGCTTTCATTGCTGATGATGATAATTATTATGATATTGTCCTTGTGATTTTTTAAGGTATGGTGCAAATTCTAGTAATGGTTGGTATTTAGATTATGCTTATGTAACTCACATATGCTCTGGAAAGGATTATTTTGATTTGCTTCAAGAAGGGGTGGTAGGGAATTTGACTTTAGGTGACAAGAAAATTGTGAAGGTTCAAGTAGGGGTTTTGGAGTTGTGAAAACCAAAATGTATGGTGATGTTTTGTGTTCTTTAGATGGTGTGGTTATGTCCTTAAGATGTGTAAGAATTTGGGATCGTTAAGCCTATTAGACTCTCAAGTATATGGATATTCTACCAATGGTGGAGTATTGAAAGTAACACAAGGAGAAATGATCTTGACGAAAGGAAATTTGCGTAATGGTTTGTATCATCTAGATGGTGTGGCTTGGAGGGATGGGAATAGTGCGCTGGGGTTGATAGCTTCCGAAGTCAGATTTTATTTACCGATAAGATGATGAAAAGTTCCCATGTTATAGAAGATTATGATTGGACGAAAAATCTTATTGATGTTGGTAAATTGGAGAGGTCATTGAGGTCCATCTCCGAAGTCAACCAGTGTCTTTGACTTGACGACTACACATGTGAATTGACTGTTTGTGTCATCGAGTGTTGGACCATACTTTATTCGTTATGTGCAGTGGGGGCAACTTTGAAGGCAAATGGCTTGGAAAACTCTTGTACGAGAGTCTTCAATAAGAGGGATCTTATTGAACTTTTATTTTTTAATAATAAAAGAATTATTTATTTCATGAACATAAACAAATGACTGAATTTTTTATGGACTTAATTTATGTGTGGGATTTTCATTTATTGTTTCTCTGTGCAATTGTGATCGAAACAACTTGCTTTTGCCAAAACGTTAAATTAATTGGCTAAAATATTGGATGACTAATTGTATCAATCATGCGTTCACATTTATCAATTCCTCTCACCATTGATTGTCTGCCTTCAATGGTGACATGGAAACATAATACAAATTAAACAATTGAAAGAATTAAATTGACTATATATAAGTAGTCGTAATTATCAGCAAATTTATTAATTTCGTTGAAAAGGAAATTGGTGAAATTGTTAGAATTTTCTATTTAAATTGAAAATCTATTGGTTGAGAAAATAATTAGCAATTAGTATTACGTGATGGGCAAATTTACATGCATGCAAAAATATTTATCGGTGAATAAGAATTATTGATGGAAAGTATGTGACCTACAAATAAAAAAAAAAATGTTGTTTGTTACTGCAGGCGTAAAATTTTTAATAATAAGATGGATAAATATTTTTTTATATAACTTGTAACATGTTATAATTTTTGTGAAGAAAAATAAGAAAAGAAACATAGATTGATATATTGATCAACCTTTTTTTTTCTTTTCAATTTATACAAATTTTATAGTTTTTAAAAAATAAATAAAAAGAAACAATAAAGCAGAGAGAAAAAACCAAGAAAATCAGTATAAAATCATAATTTTGTTTAACTTTTTTTACCTTTAATAAAATATTTTTATTGGCAAAAACTACAATAATTTTAGTTTTAACATTTTTTAATGTCTATTAATTTTTTTTTTATTTTTTTATTTCTTTCTTCTAGAGCCCCATTTCTCTCCCGGTAATTAATCTTTCTCCTATCTTATCTCTACCCATTTCAAGTGTCAAAAATTTTATAAAAGAAATCACATGTAATTTTTCATGAATGGAGCTTGCTCAAATATGAAGAGAAGTGGATATAGAGCATAAAAATTTTAAAAAAAATCGTAAACTAAAGAGAAAAGTAAAAAATATATATATTAAATAAAAGATTTTTTTGTATAATTTCAAAATTACAGGAAATAGAATGAAAAAAGTTATTAAAGAGTAGTTTTTTTATTTGTGAGAATTACAAAAAAAAAAAAGAATAATTTTCAAAATTACATAAATCAAACAAATATTTAAGAAGAACCACAATTTTTTTAATAATTTGTTAAAATTACATAAAAGGTAAAAAAAAAAATACTTATTAGAATGAAACTTTTTTTATAACAAAAGATTTTAGGTAGTGTTTGATATCATTTTCAATATTATTACAATAATTTAATTATCATGATGATAAGATCATCAAAATGATTTGATCACCATTAATATTAGATTAGTATGTTTGATATAATATTATAAATCACTAATACTTTCAAATCAATAATCTAATCACCTCAATACTTTAATATTACTATCATGTAAAATTTTTAAATTATTACTAAATAAGATAATATAAGATCACCGTAATTTTTAAATAAATCAACCCATAACAAACACTCTCTTAAGAAAGTACTTTTGAAGTGAATGATTCATATATTTAAAAAGCAATATTCACCCATATACATGAAGCTTTTAAAATTTTTTTAATTGTTTGGCAAAAGAGCATTTTTAATTTTTTTTTGGTACACATAAGGAAGAAATGTGAATTAAAATAATAGACCTAGGCCTTATATGAACCACCAATGAAGTGCAGTTGTTATGAATTTTTGTGACAATCGACACAATACATCCATTTGAATGTAAAAATTTAGCAAGTTTAAGGTCAGTTGGTCATTGGCTATTTTTTGTCCGATGATCAACCTTGTCTTAATTTTTTCTTTTATTTTTTTACCTGTCTTTTATCAAAATGCTTTTTGACTCTTTATAATTTGATTTTTATTATTTTGATCTTTATCTCCTTTTTATTTTGACTTTTTTACTTCTTTTTTTTATTTTTTATTAATTTAATAAATAAAAATACTATTTTATATATTATTATTTTATTATTTTTTAATAAAATTATTTAATATAAAATAATTTATTAAATTTTAATTATTTATTAATTTTATAACTATTAAATAATTTAAATTTTTTGTATATATAATTTTTAATTTAATACTTTTAATAATCATTTTTTCTCACTATAATTCATATTACAATCACTGTTACTTTTACATTCAAATACATATCATACTACTGATTTTAATTTTACTATAATAGTAATGAATTTCACATTCACTATTACTTTCAATTTTATCTAAAATAATCTTATAATCCATCTAAATAGATCCATGATCAATTTCTTTAAGTTAACAACATTTTTTTTTCACAAAATGAAGAAAAAGTGATATTATTATTGTTATTAATTTTTAAAAGGATATTAGAAAAAGGTATAAGTTTAACTTATCAAATCAAGAGTTAAACATGAGGGAAAAAAAGTTAAAAATTGAGTATTAATGGATAAAATGGGTTTATAGAGTAAATTAGAGGGAAAGTCATTAAACTATACCTAATTTCTTAATTAAGTCACTAAATTTTAATTTATATTAATAAAATTATTAAAATTTATTAAATCTAATTACTTTAAAAGATTTCATCCAAATTATTTAAAAAAAAGAAAAACATGGCAATCACGTAGACTACCAGCTCAGCTTCTGCATATGTCAAAATCCATGTCACTCTCCATTTGACCAAGCTCTCGACTTGAAGTGGGCGAATAAGAAAAAAAAGATCAGCGTCAGCCATAAGCCACAGTAAAAACCTACCAATAAGCAAAAAAAAAAAAAAAATCACCTCAACCTCCACCACAAGCCACCATAAAAACCACCATTGACAGCCTCCATACTGTCATTACCGTCCCAAGCACACAAAGTCCCCCATACCCGGATCTTAAGCTCAAGATCAGCTCTCAAATCCACCACTCAATCATTCTTTGAGCATCCTCAGACAACCATCAAAAGCACATTGAGAGTACAGCGATCCAAATTTCCAACACCAAAATAAAACCTTCACCACCATCACTTAACTCCCAAAACAGAACCCAAAATATTTATTACTAGGAGATCAACAGCTCAGTCTACTGCCTTCCTCAAAATAACCACCCTTGGCAGGCATATTTTTCTTGACTTTTCATATAACAAGAGAGGAAGATATTTGTAGTTAGTGGAAAGTGAATTTGAGAAGTGACAAAAAAAAAAAAAAAGGAGCACGTGGTGGGGAATGATGCAGGTGGTGGAGGTTGGTTTGAATGCAAGATTTGGTTGGTGGAAAAAAAAAAACCATTGCTTCAAGCTTTGCAGGGAACCAGAGATGCTTTCACTTACGTAATATCGAAAATCTAATTCTATCTTATTACATTCAAAACTCAAACTAGTCTAAAAATCATCACAAAGAGTTTCTCAACAACTAATCGGTAAAAACACAAAAAACACAATATCAATAAAAACTTTCAAAGGACAAAATCAAATAAGTATAATAAAAAATAAATAGCAGCATTGAACTAAGATTTTAGGAGGATTTTGGCTTAAGAAGGGTGAGAAAGTAGATCTAACATTTGTTTCGGGTTTTGGTGGAAAGAAAGATGGAACAGAGGGAAAGTCGATTAGATCTAGAATTTTAAGTTTCATTATTTTTGGATTTTCGTAGGAAAGGAGATTTGAGGGAATTTAATTAGGCTAAGAGGAAGAGGAACGGAAGAAGAAATGACTAGTGTCGAACGGCGGCCAGTGACTATACGATTCAGAGGGAACCGAACGTGGGGTCTGGTCAATCATTTGACCAGAAAATTAAAAAAAAAAAAAAAAAAAAGTGAAATAATTTGGTGACACGGATTTTGGCTTGTGACAACTAACATGAGAGTTTAGGTGGTTGGGATGTCATTTTTTTATTAAAGATTTGAATAAAATTTGTTAAAGTGATTAAATTTAATACGTTTAACCAATTTCAATAATTTTATTGCTACGAATTAAAATTAAGTTATCATTTGAGAAATTAGGTATAATTTAGTGACTAATCCTGTAATTTAGGAGTTTATAGGTACAAGGAGTGGGACCCTTGTGTATTCTACCATTGGACTAGAAAGCAAAAAAGAAAAAGATTGTGAAACAATATTGAAATACTGATTATAAAAGTTAAACAACAAGTCAAATGAATGAGAAAATGATCAAATTGATCACTTTATTATATTATAATAAGATTCCATATTTATTACTTTATATATTTTTTATATAATTTTATTAGTTTATTACATTTTTGTATAATTTTAATTATCTATAAATAGAAATAAAATATTTCTTTTTTTTGTTCCGTAAGGTGATTAGGGATATAAATGATATATTAATATTCACAAGCTATTCGTATTCAATTCGAATAAAACTTAAATTCAGTTCGATTATTATCAAGTAGTTTGCGAACCTAATCAAATTTTTATATTTAAATATATTTTTATTATTTTAATTAATAAAATATTTTGAACATGAACTCGAGCTCGAACACAAATAATCAAATTTTTATCGAATATAAGAATCGAGCAAATTCGAGTAATTCGATTTTTATTTCAAACGAAGTGCAAGCTAGAAAAATAAAATTTGATCAAATTCGAGTTGAGTTTCGAATTTCAAATTTTGAATCAAGTTTAAGCTCGAACTTAATACTGTATCGACTCGAACTCGATCGATTATACTCTTAAAAGTGACGAAAAAAGTATATATATTTTTCTTGTTTTTAAGAAATGAGATAAAAGAAAATATAAGTATATAAAAATAGAAATAAGATAATTGATTTATGATAAAAATGTTTAAATTATAATCAATTGTCTTATGCTGCTGTGATGTACATATGAATATTAATTTTAATACTGATGTGAAATAAGAATATTGTATAACAAGAAACTTTCCTTGAATAAAAATCAATGTGTATTGGCACCTCATTATTCATTCTTGATATTTGAATTAAGGATACTTAATTTCACCATATTTTATTTAAAAATACACATATTTTTCATTATTTGGATAAAAAAATTCCATTTAGAATCTCAGTTATTTCATTAGTTTTTGTTAATGTAAAATTTTTCAAACGTCAATGGATGATAATATCAATAATTAAGAAAGGGTCAACCATTTCTTCATTAATAGTTACCTTCTTTCAATCAAATTATCACTACAATTTGAATACTTAGCATTTTTTTAGTAAAAGTCTAGATAATGCATTGAAAATTTTCAATTCATTAAAAAAATTTTCAACAGTTTAATTTTTTCAATAAGTTTGTTAACTCATATTAAATGCTACTTAATAGAAAATTTTCAACCAAAAATAGTTAATAGAATAAATAGATAAAGAGCAACTTATCACTTAATGCAAAATATATTCAGTCAATTTTTAAAAAAAATTATATTTAAATTAAACTATCTCTTTTAAGTTTTATTCAAAACTATTGATTTTTAAAATTAAACATTTATAGTTATTACAGTCAGCACATAATTTTTTAGTGCATATCAATTAGTTTTTGTAATACAAATTCAATGTTTATAAAATTTAGTATTAAAAATTTAATAATTAATTTTTACCAAAAACTTAAAAAAAAAAGGGTCACTTCTAGGCCTAGCTAAAAAAAAAAAAAGAAAAAACCCTTGAGAAGACATGAATGCTTATATTCGAACCGAATCAATCCCTTTCTTAAATTTTAAAATTATGATAACCATAAAATTAATTATTATAATGATGAAATTAAATATTATAACAATAAAATTAAACTTGCGATGCAATGAAAACAATTACAATATGAAAAAGTTTGGTGATTCAAATGGATTATCACTACGATTGAATGTATCAAATGCGTTGTACTGACATCAACTGAGGATCTAATGAACCCCAAATCTCTAACCTCAACTTTCTTAACAAATATAAATTATTATTATTATTATTCAATGAAAAGTATACCAAATTTTGTTTGGATCAATTTTTTTTATTAAAAATACAATTTTCTATCTTGATGCATGAATTAAGGATTTATTTTATTTTCCTCTTACCCTTTTTGTTTTATTTTTATTTTCATAATTTTTTAACATTTAAAAAATATCTTAAAATTAATTTTTATAATTTTTTTAACTTTCTGACATTAAAAATTATAAAACCTTAATTTTATACAAAATTTGAAATTAATATTAATATTAAATCACTTTTAAAATTTCATAAAAATCAATAACATTTGAATAATTTAAGACAAAAGAGTATTATGAAAATCACGAGTCTAGGTAGAAGTCAATAATATTATTACAATCTTTGCCGACATTATTAATTTAATACTATAAAATAGATCCCCTCTTCCTATTAACAAAAGATTAAAAAAAAATTATATAACTGATTAATAAAATCAATTGAGGTTGGATGAAACGTCCAAGTTAACAACAATGTTTCTTGTGTGGGTGATTTTCAGGCACCGACTACATTATTAAACTTCTTTGGAAAGCTATTTTTTTAATTATTTCTTTTTTGTATTACTTTTATTACTTGCTTTTTTTTTTACATTTGCAAAAAAAAAAAAAAAAAGTTTGGATGAAAACAAACAGTATATACTTTCAAAAGATTATAAATAAAATATAAAATAATTTTATTTTTATATAAAATAATTATTTTATGTTACATTTTAAGTATTTGTGCATTTTACTATCTTTAGTTAATTATAATTTTACTTTCTAGTTATCTTTATGCTTTATAACAAAAAAAAAAAAAAAGAATACCATCAACTAAGAGCTAGTTTATTGCTCTTACAGTAGAAAAAATCTAAGGTTTGAAAAGGATGTTTTAAAAGTGTGATGAGAAAAATATATTCAAAATATTTAAACGTCTAGTATTATTATAAATAAATATTGTGATAAATTGTAATATAAAAAATATATATAATAATAATAAGAGCTTACAGATATGAAAATAATAAAATTATTTACTCACAAAAATTACATTTGAATGCAAAAAGGACCTCTTATGTTTTTTAGTTTAAGTTTGCAAACTATATTTTTAAATTTGAAAAGTTACATTAAATGAAATTGAATAATTTTTTTGATAATTTATTCTGTTAGTATTTATTTATTTTTGTACAAATATAAATAATTATTTTTATTTAAAGTTTTAATTTATTTTTAATTTTTTAAATTTTATTTATTTAATTTACATAAAAAATTTATACATCGAAATCCTCTCAAATTAGCAACATTCAAGAGCTTGACCACATACACGTCATCTAAACAAAAATCAATGACCTTATATGACATGTGAATTAATACTTTATTAACATAAACAAGTAATTGTTAGTTTGCCGACGTGGTAAATTCTAAGTTACTTGTAATTAAAATATTAAATCTCACCGAGTTTCACAAGAACAAGAATATAGAAACCGAGTGTCAGGTACATAGAACCACCGACCCTACCATCATTTATCACATGATGCACATGTTATTTAATGTTTGAAAATAGAAAGTTTTCCCGTGTAAACAACAAAATAGTTCTTTCTTTTTCTTTTTTTTTTCCAATTTGTAAAGTATAGGATAAGTGGCAGATCTATCTTATGAGTTACAATGTTTATAGAAATTCTTAAAATTAAAAAATAAAAAAACTTGAAAAAAAATTTTGCTCAATACTTTCAAATTTTTTCAATGAATATTTTAAATTGATAAATTTATCGATAAATTTTTATATCTATTATAAGTGAATATTAATAAAAAAAATTTAATAATAAATTGATTATTCAATCTTTAAGTTAGGATAAAATATGTTGTATTTAATAATTTAAGATAAGTGATTGTAAATTATATATTCGAGATGACTTTAAGAAATAATTATCGACAGAATTTGAATTTAAAATTTTTTTTATAAAAAAAATTAATTTTAATTAATTGAACCAATCATTTATGGATTAAATATATGAATAAGCAAAATTTGATGGAAGGAGTAGTGTTGGTGGTGAAATATACAAATGGATCAGTTATGCTAAGTGCCATAATAGCACTCGCTGGTGTTTTGTCTCCCTTGCATGCGGAAGTGAAAAAGCTATTTTGTTTGGGTAACGCATGGCTTTTTGTTACGAGTACAGATATCTTCTAGTTGAGTGCAGAATCTTTTATGTAATGCAAAGCTCAACGAATTCCTATATGTAAAAGTAAAAACAATTTTTTGTTTAAAAAAATTATGAACCACCTTAAATTAGTAATAAATTTTGAAAAGTTACTTCAAGTGTTATTGACAATGAAAGAAATTAATACTAGCAAAACATGAATTAATTTCATTTAAAAAATATAAAAAATGCTGATAATTTTTCATTCTTATGACCTTTTTGAAGTAATGTTTGTGTTAAATATTAAATATTTTATGATTTTATATTAATTAAAGTAAACTCTTTTATTTATTATTAATTAATTTAAATTAAATATTTTACATGATTTCAGAGAATGTACTATTCTGTCAGTGATTTATCCATTTCAATATCGATTTCGGAAAATGATGAGACTCTTCAACTACGGCCCTTGGATTTTAAATACGATGTTTAAGGTACACCATGATGATTTCTTCATACCTTGCCGCGTGAACAAGAATCTACGATGCTAATTGCCCCTCTTCTAGGTGGTCTCTATCTCATAATTGCCACGTGGAAAAATGACGTGTTAAAAATTCTCGCACATATACAAAGCGGCACCGATACGCTAACACATCAAATTGAATAAAAAATTAAAAAAAAAAAAAGGTAAAAAATGGAATCCCCAAACAGAACCTTGGAACCTTCCGCTCAAATCTACGCTAATGCTCTCACCTACCAAAGCAAAAACTCCTCAAACCAGACTATATTTACAGCATCTGCCACCACGATATCCTAATACACTCCAAATACGTATAAAAATACGGCATCGGATAAGCAACAAGCCACTCTGTTCTCTATATATCCCTAGATTCATGCCTTAAAGAATAAAAACCTCTATTAATAATAATAGTTTTCTTTTCTTTTTCTCTTTTTCTTTCCTTTCCGTCGGTGTTCAGATCTTGCAGTTTCTACACTCTTCATAAGGACGTTTCACTTTGTTTTTTTTTCTAAAAAATATATTTATTTTCAATAATTTTGGGTCTTGTTTCAAGAAGGGAAAAGGAGGAGTGTTTTGGGTTTTTAGTTAAGTTTATGAGGACTTGAAGGGAAAGGAAAAAGAAGAAGGAAAAAAAATGGCAGAAGAGTTGTTAACAAAGAGTGTATTTGGGAGCTGCTTTGTTATGGTAGTTGAATCAAAATTGCTGTGGTAAAGAAAAAAAAAAAGCAAGAAGGAAAAGATTGTATGAAGGATTTAGTTTGGATTTTTTTATGTTGGAGAAATCAGTGGGATTATGGACTTGTGATCCGGAGTCGGGGGAGATGGGGCAAATGTGGTTGATTTCTTAGATTTCTTCACTTTGTATATTCAACTGCTTCTTTTCTGTTCATTGGGATTAAATTTGGATTTTTTTTTCACAAAATGCAGCAAGATCACCGAAAGAAGGTGATTTTTCAATCACTTTTTTCTATTATTTGGGTGTTTATTTTCTTCATCTTTATTACGGATTGATTGATGATAAAATAATAGTTCTGATTAATGAAAAAGCATTGAGCTGTTGAGTGATGATGTTGGGTAGTTATGTAAGAACATGGAATATGGGATTGTTGTGCGTGTTTTGTTCTGTGGAAGATGTTGGAGATATTTTGTCTGAATGAGTTTTTTTTTTAGATATTTTCTTCGTGGCTTGAATTAAGTAATGCTGAGGCTATTAAATTTCTTCTCGTGATGCGTTTCGAGATAAACAGCATAAATTTAATACAAATTTTGATTTGGATGAGTGAGCTTCATTCTTTTTCTGGAATGCTGTCCCTTGAAATAAATGCTTTTTCGCTCCTCTTGGATCTCATTTGGTCCCTTGAATTAATCGAAAGACTTTTTTTTTCCTCCTGAAAGTCAGTTTGTTTTTGCTTCCCAAATTTCTTCTCCTTTCTTTTTTCAAATAGTTCAGTTTTCCAGCATCTTCCTCTCTAAAGCTTATAAATCTTTCAGGCTTTGATTTTCTGGGTGGTGCATAATATATGCTGAAAGTAGGGAATTGGATTCTGCTGGCTAAGCTGGCAGTCTGAAACTTTGATTATTTAGAAAAGAATAATATTATCCTGCCCTTATGAATTTTTTTTTTTTTATTTCTAAAATTTTGTTGTCTTTTTTTTTTTTTTGTCTTGAAGATTAGTTGCCTCAGCAATTTCAAAAGCCACTGCTTATTTAAAGTCTGAATGATTATATAGTTATTGAAAATAAGAAAATTGTAGGCTGGCTGTTGGGAGTTAATTGGTTTTGAATGTTTCGTGTACATACAGCATGCACTGATGAATTAAAATTGTTTATTTTATCGATGCCATTGCCTTGTTTTTTGGTTTTTCTTTTTGTCCTTTTTCTGTTTGTTGTTAATGGCTACATTTGTATGATCTTTGTTTCCATTCAAAAGGGGGTATTTTCATTAGTAATGAATTTGAATGGTTCAACATATGCATGTATTTACATGGTGATATGTATTGAGATTTTGCTACATTGAGCTGCACAAGCCTTGCGTGTATTAAAAATATGCTTGGCATTCTTGTCTTACTTGCAATTTTGTGCCACAGAGTTCAACAGAGATGGATTTTTTCACTGAATATGGTGATGCGAATAAATATAAGATTCAAGAAGTTATAGGAAAAGGAAGTTACGGTGTTGTGTGCTCAGCTATTGACACCCATACTGGTGAAAAAGTGGCGATAAAGAAAATACATGATATTTTTGAGCATGTTTCTGATGCTGCCCGAATTCTTCGCGAGATAAAGCTGCTCAGACTTCTTCGGCATCCTGATATTGTTGAGATTAAACACATTATGCTGCCTCCTTCGCGAAGAGACTTCAAGGATATTTATGTTGTTTTTGAGCTCATGGAGTCAGATCTTCATCAAGTTATTAAAGCTAATGATGATTTGACTAGAGAACACTACCAGTTTTTTCTTTACCAGCTACTTCGTGCACTGAAGTATATTCATACTGGTAATTGTCACTCTTTATTGGTTCCGCTGCATTATCTGAGACTTGTACTTGGTTTATAGCTATAAGTGCGTTGATTGGATTGATCAATTTTGATAATTATAGGTGATATCTAAAGTTGTCAGAAATAAGGTTTGTCATGTCGGACTATTTTAATGGTAAACACGGTTTGTTTGTATCAAACTTGCCCCATTATGCCATAATATTTGGCAAACATTTTTCTTGTAAACATTTTTCTCTAGTCCAATTAATTTAAAGTTTCCACAGTCTGTTTTCAATTTTCAGCTAATCCTTTCAGTTGTACTCATCTTTGGTAGCAACTGCTTCTATTAGCATGCCTTACGCTCAAGTATCTGTCTATTTTTTTCTTTTTTCGTTTTGTTTTGTTTTTCTGTATTCTTTTTGTCACATCACCCTGATGTAATGCGTTATGGATGGGGTAGATATATATGTAGAGTGCAGAATGTGTCTGATATTTGCCTATTTGGCTGCAGCAAATGTCTACCATCGAGATTTAAAACCAAAGAATATTTTGGCAAATGCAAACTGCAAACTTAAGATATGTGATTTCGGTTTAGCTAGAGTTGCATTCAATGATACACCTACGACAATATTCTGGACGGTATGCTGTTTTAGGACAACTTTTCTTTAATGTTTTCATATATTAACTGTTCTCTACGTCCATCACAATAACAAGAGCTGATTTCTGTAGACATTTTGTGGTACATTTACAGGATTATGTTGCTACAAGATGGTATAGAGCTCCAGAGCTTTGTGGATCCTTTTTCTCTAAGGTAAAGGGGTCCTCTTGTATAGCCATTGAAGTATGGAACACTGCAAACTTAAAATCATGTGATGTATTTATTCCCTTTTATGAGCTTATATTGAATGAAAATATCTTCTAGATCTATGTTGCATTTTATGATGTAAAGCTTAGCCCATTCTTTGGTGCTTACAATCTTCATTCAAGTTATTGAGTTTTGTATCTATATCGTATCTTCTTATTTCTTTCATTAGGATCAAGCTATTAAATTTAAAAGTGTGGCTATTCTAACAGATACGTAGTCTAGTGCATAAGTTCTCTCTAAAATGTTTGTAGGTGAATTATTAGGTTAACAATAATTTCTTAACATGTGGCTACTGTAGCAATTTATATCATGAAATAATTTGCTTTTTGTCTGGCTGAATGCACTAAACCTAAAAGAATGATCCAAGGTATCTATGGTAGTTTTAATATTGAATTTATGAATTTTTCCTAAACTCAAGAATTGTTTTTGCCTGTACTAGTGACTTTTAATTTCATACTTTTGATTCTTAATGAATTCAAGTGTTTTTGAAATGATGCTGTTCATAATTTACACAATAAAGACTTGTTTATGGAACAACACATTCAGACGTGTAGTAGGGATTTAAATGGAAAATTTTCATTGAAGAAATCCTAAAAGTGCACATGTACTCTATCCATATGATTCTATGAACCTCAAATATAGTATTAGAAAATAATTAAGAGACCATATTAATAGCAACTAAGCATGTGAGTTATGGTGCAGATGTATCCTTCATCCTATAAATCCTATCCCATGTTAGCAACATAGCAGATCAAGTGGTTGCATGATGGTTTTCGGTTCATTTTCCAATTTTTGATTCATGTTCTTATTACCTCGAATGGATGCTGCATGATTGTTTTCTGTTCATTTTCCTCAATTTTTTATCCGTGTTCTTATTACTTCAAATTGATGCTGCATGATGGCTTTTCTGTTCATTGTCCAATTTCTGGTTCCTTTTCTTATTACTTAAAGTTAATGCAGTATACACCTGCAATTGATATATGGAGTATAGGGTGCATCTTTGCTGAGGTATTAACTGGGAAGCCACTTTTTCCTGGGAAAAATGTTGTTCACCAGCTGGATTTGATAACTGATTTGCTTGGTACACCCTCGTTAGATACCATCTCTTGGGTACGCATATTTAAGACTTCTGAGCTGTTTTTGGATCCTCAAGACATGACTGCTGTTAACTTCTTTTTCTTGTTCACAGGTTCGAAATGAGAAGGCAAGAAGATACTTAACAAGCATGAGAAAAAAGCAACCAGTTCCTTTTGAACAAAAATTTCCAAATGCAGATCCATTGGCCCTACGCCTACTGCAAAGGTTGCTTGCCTTTGATCCAAAAGACCGGCCAACTGCTGAAGAGGTTTGTTGTTCTACTGTAAAGTATTGGTTTTTTTCTCTGCAAATTCTCTTTTAACTCTTGGTATCATTTTGCTTATTGAATTTATAACAATAACATCTTTTGATTTGGTATGTTTCAGGCCCTTGCCGATCCTTACTTTAAGGGACTGGCAAAAGTTGAGAGAGAGCCTTCCTGTCAGCCAATTACAAAGATGGAGTTTGAATTTGAGAGGCGTAGGGTCACAAAGGAGGATATACGGGAGCTAATTTTCTGTGAGATACTCGAATACCATCCTCAGCTGCTTAAAGACCATATGAATGGAACTGAGAGGACAAACTTTCTCTATCCAAGGTTTTATTTAGTGTTTTTTTTAACTTTTGTCATTGTTCTAATCTTACTGAGATTCATTAGCAATGACTCTACTGCTACTTATAGTTTATTTCTAATGTATATTTGTTATGCAGTGCGGTTGATCAATTCAGAAAGCAGTTTGCTCATCTTGAGGAAAATGGTGGTAAAAATGGGCAGGTTATTCCACTTGAAAGACAGCATGTCTCTCTTCCCAGGTATATATATCTATATATTATAATTTGTAACTTTAATTTTTTATTAGCATGCCCAAAATTGTGCTTGTGGACTTTGAAATAATATTACTTAGACACTTTGATTATGTATATGTCATTTTATTTGGATAGAATATATAAATCAATGCATCTAGATTAAAAAAAAAAGAATTCTCTTTTGTTGTTAGAGCAAGGGCATTTTGGCAAATAAAGATTGTTATAGTTAGGGCATGGATAGACTTTGGTGTGGTTTTTGGCATTGTTTGGTTGTGTAAGTGATGATAAACATTACTTGACAGCGGTTGTTGCCGGTAATTAAAAAGAAAACTTACAAGAGTAAATTATAAATACTTGCTAATCTGCCAATCACTACCTGGTATTTGCTTGGGCAATAAACATTGAATTCAAGGTGAAAGCATGCTGGAAATAAAGGCATAAAATTTCTACCAATTAAAACAAATAAAATAGAAAGCAGTAAAATTAACTTAAAAAAAAACTTTAAGCTGAATAAAACAAAAGGATGTAGGTAATATAATTCTCCTCATAGCATAAAATAACATATAAAAAGAATCTCATTATATGTTCGTTGCTACACATTTTTGTTTCTTAAAGAAGCGTTATTTGAGCTATATCTAAGATTCAAATGTTTTCCCATGTAAGTTATTTTAAAATTTTGAGAGCCAAACATCCTTCTTCTAGTTTTGTAATAGAAAAGCTCTCCCATAAACCGGGCCAAACACCTGCTTCATAGTCTTCAAGGGGAAGTTGAAGAATCGAACTCTTAATAATGCTATTAATAATGAAGGTGAAGAATCAAACTCTTAATGCTATAAATATCAAATATTTTCTTATTATTTTAATTTTTAGGTTTCTCTTGCATTCCAAAAGCAAATGTTGAGATTTTGAATTAGAAGTGAAAAAGATGAAGCTAAAGCTACTAACTATGCATGAGGTTCACTCAGTAAAAGCAAATAAGCGTGTGCCAAATCTGCATGTAGGCTCATTTTCGTTCCTAGTAACTCTGCTTCCGGATTTTGATTAAATAAGATATTGGGGGAAATTCATTTTCAGCTGATTAGCCTTTTCTTGGCCAAAAGAAAGGAATATAGGCTGTTGGTAGGACATCATTTTTTTTGTTATTACCTGTTATTGGAAATACTAAATAGGCTGATGTTAGGACAGCATTATCTTTTGCCTTTAATTTTGATAGTTGACACCGTAATCCAATGAATTTTCAGGTCAACAATTGTACATGCTAATACAATTCCCCTCAAAGAGCAACCAAGCTTCAACTCCTTAAAAGATAAGCAAAATTCAGAAGAGGCATACAGCAAAAGTTCCAGGGAAACTGAAGCTGTTCCTGTGCATTTATCAAGAACCTTGCAGGCACAACAAAGAATTCCACTAGGTATTTTTTAGATTATCCTATCCCACCCCCTTCTTTTTCCTTTGCTCATCCTTTTTTATTTTCTTGTATTTATTTACTACTTGAACTGAAATATTCTCTCTATTCAGCCAAACCTGGAAAGGTAGTAGGCCCTGTTGGGCTTTATGAGAATGGAACTATCATGAAAGATGCCTATGATCCAAGAACATTCACAAGAAGTGCAGTTCTTCCACCCCAGGCTGTACACCCTGGATATTCTTATCACAAATCTAGCGCAGCAAAGCAAGAAAGATTGACAATGGGGTCTGAAAGGGAGTTGCCCTCTCAAAATAAACAAGTTCCCCAATGCGGCATGGCAGCCAAATTCGCACCAGATATAGCTATCAATATCGACTCAAACCCGTTTTTCATGACCAGAGTGAACAATGCGGAACCTGCTGATGACAGAGTTACCATTGATACGAACTTGTTGCAGGCGAAAGCTCATTATGGTGGTATAGGTGTTGCTGCAACTGCCACTACTCATAGGAAGATTGGAACTGTTCAGTATGGCATGACAAGGATGTATTAGCGAAGGATTAAGAAGCTATAAAGTAACAGATCCTTTTGCAGAGAGGGAAAATTTCAGAGAGATTTGTTTAGTTGAATCTGTAAAAAGGGAGCTAGCATTCTCAGGGAACGATAGGCTCTAATTAAGTTTGGTAATGTGAAACTACATGTCTATGAAATCATACATTTAATTTTATAGGAAAAAATAACTCTCTCCTCCAGCCTATATCTTTTTGTTTTTATTCTGATTCCATCACATTCTAAGGGGAGAAATTATTTCAGTGAAAATTTTTAATTTTATAATTAGGGTTTTACTTAAGAGATTGACATGTAATTGTTTTTCAATTAATTTATTTTTAATAGATTTTAAGATGTATGTATCATTCTATTAGTAGAATTTAAAAAATCCACTATTAATGTTAATGTGGTTGATAATTTCTCCTGGACGTGTGATCCTTGTAATGGGATTATTCTGGTCAAATCCCGATAAATTTAGAATTTAGTTTTACTACTATAATTCATATAAATATAATTTTTATATTATTTTAATTTGATAATTTCTATTTAATTATTAACTCTAAATTTTTGTCGCCAAAAATATTGTCATGGTTATTGATTTGGTTATTTTTAATATCTTAATTTTTTAAAAAAATTATATTTTTTTGAATTTTTTCATAAAATCAGAATTTATTTTTAAAAAATTAATATGTTGATTATTTTCAAAATATTCCAAGGTTTTTTAAAATCAATTTTTTTTCAACATTTATTTTTTAAAAAATATTTTATGTGAACATAAGTTTTATTTGAATAATTTGATAACTAATTTTATTTATCTAAATTTTTATATCAGTAAAATTAATATCATATTAATAAAGATATCGTTTACATCATCAAATCAAAAATCATATCAAGACAAAAATTTAATAAAAATAATGATTGAATTAAAATAATTAAATTAAAATAATATAAAAATTTTATTTATATGAATTAAAATCGTTAGATTAGATTTTAAATTTTAATAGCATATAAAAATTTTAAATTTCAATAGAATATAGAAATTGTTGACATAATTCGACCATTTTTTAAGGTCACATGCATCTACTTGAATGTGGTTACATTTTTTGCCAACTTCAAGCCGATTATTAAATGGAGTAAAAGCAAATAATAATCAATTAGTAATATTCTAAGTTCATTGACTCTTTTTTTGGGTTGCTATGAAATTTTCTTCCTGCCATACTAACATAAGGTGAATGCATCTCATCTCGACCAAAAAACAATTGTATAAAAAAAATCTTTCTTTTCTGCTAGGTCATCAAAATTTGTTTTCTTTCAAGGATAGACCCTGCTTAGTATCTTTGGTAAGATTTTTTTTTTTTTTTTTTTGTTCATAGTAAGAATCATTTCTTAGATTTTCTGTCTTACTACTTTCTTGAAAGTGCAGCGAAGCCTTAGAGGGTGGGGTGCACATTGCACATGGTTGTTGGTCAAATTCCCTCGCACACACGAATCGTGCACATTAATTTTAGAAGCCAGTGAAAGTGTCACGGTCACGGAATAGAGATCGTGAACCTCGTATTAATTATATATTAAAATTAATCATAAAATATAAAAATTCACGTCACTTTTAATTTATGAAATATTTTTTGTGAAATAAAATCGTGAAATTAAAAAAATCGAAATGGATAATATCTCATAAGTTTATATGAATTATAATAATTAAATTGATTTGAGATGTCGAATGAATTTATGTCTTAATTTTAGAGTCACATGAGCTTGTAGTTTAAGTTTCGACTCATAATAAGTGGTATTAAAATTAACTGTGGAGGTGCTAGCGATGTATCACCGAAGACGATGAGTCTTCGTTAGAGTTAAGACATCGACTGTGTAATAAAATTGATCATGAAATATAAATGTTCACATCACTTTTAATTCATGAGACGTATTTTATGGGACGAAATCGTAAAATCAAAAGAAACGAAATGAATAATATTTCACGAATTGATGTGAACTGTAACAATTAAATTAATTTAAAATATTGGATAAATTTATGTTTGAATCTTAAAATCACGTGAATTTAAAACTTAAATCTTAACTCGTGACAAAAGTAACATGATTTAAATTATAACATGATAAACTTGGCTGCATATGCATCCATGATCATCGATAATCCTTAAAGATGAGTGAAATGGATCTGCTCAGCTATGATTCAATGACTTCTTATTGCCATTTTTTTCAAGTGTTTGGAATTAGGGATGAGACGAATCAAAGCATGATATATCTTGAATCTACGTGCATGATCATTGTTAATTCTTAAACGAAGTGAAATGTGGTTCAAATGTAATTTCCAGAGGAGATAAATGGGGGGGGGGGTGAGTTCAACTGTTCAAGTAATTTTATCAACTTTTAAATATAAAATTAACAAAAATAAAGGAAAAATGGATCCAAAATTATTGAAGAAATTAAACCTTACGAGAGACAGTATCATGTATAGAACTTAAAATTTCTACCCTATCTCACCCCAATAATTATTCATAGAAGTGTGAAAATGCAACTCCAAAAGGGGCGAAAAGCAAAGAAAACAATGGAAGTGTAAAATGTAACCCCAGAAGAGAGAAAAAAAAAAATGTTACTAAGCTATTTTGGTATCAAATTGGAATAAAATAAATAAAATGTTGGATTGACATTGTACGTCAAACCGCTACGGACAGCCATGAGATAATGAAAGATTGCCAAAAGATCTGAAAAATATGATCATAGAAGATGTGGGATTTGATGAAAGTATTGTTTTTACTATAATAATAAAATAACAAGTGTAGTGGGTAAAAGCAACAAGTGAATGGTGAATAGGTGACTCTGACCACTGGAGCCCCGTATGCCCAACACACCAAATCACTCTCTCTCAATCCCAATGCCACTAACTTCCCACTGGTTTCCTTCTTGGAAACATCACAACCTCCATTCCCCTTCTTTTTTTCGTTGCCTCTTTATCCTTATCTTTAAAAAGATAAAAAATAATTATTTTTTAATATTTAAAATTATTTAAAATTAAATTTTTATTGTTAAAATTAAGATATCAACACTCAACCGATCAATCAGGTGATCACGAGCAGTAATCGTTAAAGATTATTATGTGGAGACATCTACTGCTCTAATTATATTGGTAAAACTTTCGGTTTAATACTTGAAAAAACCAAAATTGTAATTCAATATTTTAATTTTCATTCACTTAAATAGACTTCTGTTAATTAAATGGATGATATGACAAAAAAAAAAAAAGTCAATTAGAGTTGGAGATATAGTGTATTCTTTTTAATTTTGTTTTGGACATTTCATCTGTTGGATTTATGAAGTTAACTTTAGAGTAAAATATTTAATTAAAAAAATTTGAGAACTATTTGTGAGTTTTTAAAATTTTAAAAGTATTAAAATATTTAATGGTATTTGGTTTTTAAATGTGAAAGTGACATTGTATAAAATAAGAGTTTATATTTAATATATTGTAAATATATAAATTTTATATATTATTAATTAATTAGATTATATTAATTTATTAATGAAATTTTTTAAAAAAATTTTATTTATTTATTTTAACGTCTAATAAAAGTTCATATATAATCACTAATAAATATTATCTAAAAAAAATACATAATTAATTTTTTTGAACCTGATCCAAACTAAAAAAATGTTCAAAACCAAAAAATTCAAACTCATAATAATTTGATTTAAACTAGTTCGATTAACATTTATAAACTAAGGTTTCATTTGGTTTGCAAAAAATATTTTTTTAAAAATATTTATATTTTTTGAATTTAAAGAGATTTTCGGTTGTTTGGATGAGTTAATGAAAAATATTTTTTATTATTTGATTTTTTTTGAAAAATTTATTTTTAAAATAATATTAATATAATTATTAAAATATTAAAAATTATTTATTATTAAAATATATTGAAATTATTTATTAATATATTATAATACTATTTATTTATTAATATAATATTATTTATATGTAAAATTATGCTGAAAAAATATTGATAAATAATTATACTCATAAATAATTTTTTTTTTTGAAAAATATTTTTCTTTTTTCAAATTCATAAGATAATTTTCAAAATATGACTTTATTTTTTATTGATTAATAGGTTATTTTCTATTAACCAACTAATTTTCTACTAAATAAATACTTAAAAATATAAAAATTATTTTTAAAAATAGACGAAGTCTAAAGGTAAAAAGGTTTAAATAGCCCTTAAACAAAATTTAAAAATCATTTAAACTTATGATATTTTAATTCAATCAATCAAACTCTAAATTTTTTATTTCAAATCAATTGAATTCTTAAAAAATTATTTTTATCAAATTAAACTTTTAAATATTTATTTTTATCAATTAAATCTTTAAAAAAATTTTAATAAAGATTTAATTGATAAAAAATAAATATTTAAAAGTTTAATTAATTACAAAAAAAGATAAAAACTTATGTAATTATTAAATTTTAGTTCAGAAATTTTTTTATCATTTTGCCTAAACTAAAAACCAAGAAAAATTACGAATAGCAATTATCAAATAAGAATTTTAAAAAAAATTGGAGGTTTTTTTGGGGCTCTAGGTGGGTCCCGTTTAAGAAAGTGCTACGTGGCATATATGCCAGTGGTAGTGATGTAGATCATAGAAGTGAGGGAAGAAAGATCGGAAGGCACATGGCTGGTGTTTGGTTCAAGAAAATCATGGGATAACATGTGCTCTTTTTTTCTCTCTCACTTTTGTTTACGTTTGTGGGTCCCTCTTTTCCCCCTTATTCTCTATAGACCTATCCGCAGGTGATCCCGGAAAATCCGTTTGATCGCCGCTCACTTCCAACCGTGTTTGGGGGTTTACATCAATTTCCTTCCAGACAGCTTTCCACTCCCTGCATGTGCCTGGTTGTAAAGTTTGCCTGCGCCAACGCCTTTACAATGGCACATGCAAGCACTACCCGACAACCTCTCACGCGCATGTGTATGGCGCGTTAACACCACAAGCTCCAACCCAAAACCAAAGGCTTGGGAACCCAAAACTGGGTGGGCCTAGATTCGTTGGCATTGATCGACATTTCTCTAGAGCCTAACAATAATTTAAGTCCCCCCCTCTCAGGCTCCCAAAACTCGCTCCTTGCCGTTTCCCCTTAGCCCTTTCCTTCTCTTCTCTGTCAATGGAGAATGCCTTGAACCAGACTAATGTACCCATATTTCACGGAAAAGAAAGGAAAACCCACCAAAACGCTTTGATGGGAAATGCATTGCATGAACCTTTACCCAGCTTTCAAAGAAGCCGGGCAACTGGAAGGAAAAGGAGCTGCGAGTACTTGAATGCTCAAAAGAAGGATTATTTGAGTGAAAAACAAGAAGGAGAAAAAGAAGAAGAAGATGATGATGATGAGAAGTCAGAAGTGAAGAGAAAGATTGTGGCATTGCAAAGGATTGTTCCAGGAGGTGAGGCTTTAGGGGTTGACGAGTTATTTGAAGAGACTGCTGGGTATATATTAGCTTTGCAGTGTCAAATTAAAACCATGAGAGTTCTTTCAAGCTTTATTGAAGGCTTGGAGAAACAGAAAACAAAGCTCGGAGGTTGATTACAGACGTCAGACTAGTTGTTTCTCAATTGTATTTATTTTATAGTGAAGGAGAGCGCAAGATCCCTCATTATATTCCCATATTCCATTCCACTGTCATTTTCATTTTCATTTTGCCTTTTGATTTTGGTTTATTATGTTAACTATATCTGAATAGCTGGATGAATAGGAGGAGAAATCTGTTTAGTGCTGGCAAGTGCAGATAAATCAGAAGTATTGGTAAATGCAAAGAAATATGTTAATGGATGATTGAAGAATGAAGATAGAGTTCTAGAATTAATTAATTTTACAACCTCATCTGTTGGTAATTGGCACGGTATCTTTGATCTTTGGTTGGCACATTGAAGTGAACTACATGACTATGTTATGATGTGCTTTTATTAGTTGGAGGGCGAGGGTAGGTTTGACGGATCGGTCCGTCGTATTTTAAGTATTTATATTTAAATTTTATTAATTTGTATGATATTTAAATCCATTAATTATCTGATTAAATGAGAGTACATTATCTGACTTTACTCTAATTAAATAAACATTATCCATTAAATATCCTAATTTATTAAAACATTTAATTATTTATTTCTTGTCAAAATATAAAATCAAATAATACTTAAATTTAAAATTTAAATTCACCTTTAATTAATAACAAATAATTTTTGAAATACAACAAAAAAGGACTTAGATAATAAGAATCCATTCATGAAATAAAACACATTTATTTAATTGATTAAAGAAACAACCAACTTGAAACATTTCATGAACTAAAAATAATCAGAAAAAGTTAATTCTTTTAACTCATGAAAAATTATTCTTCTTCCTCGACAACAAATGTACAAGTTGATTCAGCAATTGAATATCATCTTATATAAATAAAAGAGATAAATATTAATGTAACTTTTGAAATGAGATATAATAGATTTTATTTTTGAAAAAATAAATGAAAATAAACTTAAACATTATTGGGTATCGAATACCCAATGAATGTTATCTAAATCTTATACCAATAATAAACATCCTATCTACATTCGATAATAATTCATTTATAAGTATTTGAAGTCGATGTAATCAAATTAAATAATATCATATATCTGATTATTTACTATCTGTTCTCATCTCTAAGAAAAGCTTCATCATTTTAATCTTGTGTAGTTGGATATTAATTTTGGACTAGTGATGATGATTTTGGTTAGGAAAGACAATCAACATAGAATTTCTTTTTTTTTCCCCTAAATATTATCAAAGTTTAATTTCATTGCATTTTTTATTACATAGAGACCTTTTTAGCCCTTGAATATGTATACATTAGGAGGTTGCCTCTTCAGTATAAATTCTTCCCCTATTTCCAATTCCAAGTTAATTTGAACTTAAGAAATCTTCTAAATTTTTTTTTTTAGGAAAATAAAAATTCTAAAGTTTAGCAGTTAAAATACATCGCAACAATTATGATCAGTATAACAACTGTGAAAAAAAAAAAAAAGAAAGAAAAGTAATCCATTGGAGTCAAATTTGCAAATAAACTTTGATGCCAAAGCTCATTTTTAGAGAAGAGGAGTGCAAGTGTCTCTAGGCCAAGTTGAGTACCAAACTTGCAAGCTCCAGCTATTATCACGTCTAAAAATAACACAAATCAAACCTTGAGGCATGACGTTCTAAATCTAGAATTCATAACATAAGAAATTAGAACATGATTCGTAACATCTCTTAGTTTGAGTAGTAAAGAGTTTGATTTTTTTTTTAAATAAAGTTTTAATTTTGAATTTTGTGAATAAAAATAAATTTGAAAAAATTCGTTTTTTTTTATGAGATTCGATTCGATTTGATTTTAAATTAATCGAGACTTAAAAGTAATTATCGGACACCGAAGACTTAGACAAAAAAAACTCATATAGTTTTTTTTTTTTTTTATTTTTCTAATATAACCATTTTTACGAATTTACAGGTCTACACAAAACATCTTATTAAAATCTTCGTGGAGCATACCAACTTCTCGAGTGTTGAGTACAGGGAAAAAAAAAACTGCGTTTGGAATCGCTTTTTTTTTTTTTTACAACATTCAATAGTTAAGTGTAGAGTTCGCATGTGGTTTGCCCTCTCAGTTGGTAAATCTTTGTCAGAGAACATAATTCTTTGTTGAGTGGTAGTGGTGAGGGCAGCAGCAAGGTCAGCTGCTGTGGTGTCCGATGGGGCATCTTGCTTGCTTAAGGCTTTCAAGGACAACTTCGCGATGCTAATGGAAGGACATCAATAAGCCCAAAGTAGACATCTTGGCTTGGGTCTTTTTGAGTTTGAGTCATTACAACATTGTCTAGAGATAGACATATAAATACGGGTAAGTAGCACTTTTTGAACCGTTGAGACTATATTTAATCGTATCATGAGTAAAAACCATCTACCCATATAATTTTAACATTTTCAGCATAATATTTTGTGATTTATTTAATTTTCTCAATTAATATTTTGTTATTATTTTTAGTCTCGAAGGACATTAAACCGTTATGTTTACTCAATAAAATTATTAAAATTCCTTAAGTCAAAATTTATTTTAATTGTTCACATTTGGAGACTTGCTAAGCAATGGAGGAGGTAAGTTTCTATTATGAATGCTATTTTGGGATATAATCAGTCATTTCTATTTTCTATATATGGCGTAGTCTAATGGAGGATATGGAGGTCGTTGAAGATGGGGAACATATAGATATTTGGCAAGATAGATGGATTAAGAAGCCTCCGGATTATCAACCATGATGATCGACTCGGAACAGATGTGGTTACGGAGCTTTTTCATTCAAATGATGCGGAGCTTATTCTTAGCATGCCATATTTAAGCAAGAGAGCGATCGAGGACTTTCTAATACATATGGAACGATTCTCCGGTGGGACAGTTCACGGTTAATCGGTGGCTTATCAAGTGTCTAGACTGGTGGGCTGCGCCGCTTCTGATATGAATCCCAGGTCTCCGATTTGGAGGATTGTGTGGCAGGCGACTGTGTTACCCGGCTGGTTCATAACATCTTACCTACAAATTAACCAAATTTGCTTGGGAGAGGAATAGTGGTGGATATTAACGTTTAATTTGAGAGGGGTCAATTAATATTATATTTTTTTTATAAAATTTATTTTGTGAATTTTATAATATATATAAAAATCAAAATTATTATATATATATATATATATATATATATATATATATATATTGGTTTCAAAGGGGATTAGCGCCTGTACAAGGGGGAGGGGGCATGGCGGGGATTGAACCCTTGCCTAGATGACTTTCTAACGGCCTTTAACGCCGAGATGACTTATATGTATAACGGATATGAATAAGTTGATAAATATAACGTTTGATCTATAAAAATATAATTTTACGTAAGGTTATAAAAAAAGTGTAAAACAAATTTGTTTTGCATGAATATAAAAAAAATCCATATATATATATATATATATATATATATGAAAACAATATACTAATTAAAATAATATGTTTATAAAATTATAAAAATATTGCTATGACAAGATTAAATTTAAAAAAAAAAAAAAGACTTTCAATTACTCAAACTTTCTTGATTCTTTTTTTTTTTCTGTTTTTTTTTTGTTCTTTTGGTAATTTAAAACTGAAATAAAAAATATAAACAAATCAATGGTTAAGAAACATATTTTTTTTAACAAAGCAAGAAAATAAATATACTTTTAAAATAATAAAATTAACCTTTGAGATTAAAAGCTATAGTTAAGAAACAAATTTTTTTAACAAAGAAAGAAAATAAATATATAATTGAAATAATAAAATAAACCTTTGAGATTAAAAGTTATAGTTTTTTTTTTTTTTAACATTTTATAAACTGGTTCCAATTTTTTTTTTAAAGATTATAAAATAAGATAGAGATTTAGAGTAAAATTTAAAGCGAAAATATTATATGAAAAGAAAAAAATTATAGTAAGCTAAAGAAAAAAACATATATATATGTACAATATTTAATTGGAGATTCGAGGTCTTGTTAAATAACAAAAAAGTTAATTTAACTTTTATTTATTTCACATTATTATAATTTAAAACTTATAATACCTCTTAATTTTAAAGGTTTATAAGTAATTATTGGTGGGTACAATAAATAGACAAATAGTAATATAATTTTAATCCCTCTAAAATTAATGGATATAATTAAAGATAAAATTATAAAACTTAATCATTTTAATTTTGAAGAATTATTTTAAATTTATTTAAATTTATATATGTATATTTTAAGGGTTTCTAAAATTTTTGGGAGGCAAGGTCCCCTCTGGCCTTATTAGCCATCCGCCCGTGGGAGGGAATTCGACTGGACGAAGACGATGGCTGTCTAGTTTGTAATTCTCATGGTGAAACTTGGCAGCACGTTTTCTTTGAATGTGACTATAACAAAGAGGTACGGAAGTAGGGTTGTCAAAGGTTGAAGTAAGTTTCTGTTTATTTTGAATTCGATTTAATTTTATATTTATAAAATTTAAATTTAATTTGATTTAAAATTTTTTTTATTTTTTTATATTCGAATCTGAATCAATATTATATAAATTATTTTTGATCCGATTTACTTAAAATTAATAAAATATTATTTTTTAAAATATAAATATTTAAATATATAATTATATAAATAAAAAATTAAATAATTAATTAAAAAATAATTTTTATATAATATCGAGTCAAATCAAATTAAATTTACCTAAAATTTAAATTCGATCTGATTTTAATTTTTTTTTAACATTGTTCAATTCAATTTGATTTAAAACTCGATTTAAAAAAAAAAATTTAACTCTATAAGGTTAAATGGAGTGAAAATCTATCGGGATGAGTTGGTGTGCCAACCTTATACGGGGAGGATATGCACGATACATGGTTGCAACCGCGGGTTGTTGGACAACCCTTTTGAGTCACTGAGTTTTGATTGATATTCCTCAATCATGCTCGATCTAATCAAGTGTCATAGCATTGCCTCTATATTTTGTAGTTAGTGTGGAGAAATAGAAACTTTAGCTTACATGATGGACTGTGCAACACATATTCAGCTACTCAGCTCATGGCAACCAGGATGGTGAATGAGTATAAATATCCAGCAAGGGCAGGAAACTAAAGATAATCTTGATAACCAGCGATGGACGAGCCCACCTGGAGCCATTTAATATAGATTCATGTTATAGGCCCATCCTATAACCCAGGCTAGACGGAACCCTGCCCATAACAGCCAATCCAAAATGGCAATGGAAAAGTGAAATTTGAAATTTTGCAAAGGGGAATTACAGGCCCATCCACCTAAGATTTTGATTAAAAGGTCCCACACAGTACATGCTCCCCACTTGCCATCACTGCCAAGGCCATTGCCAAGTGCCACCTCCATCCCTCTATTCTTAACCGTCCGTTTCTCCTGGATTCCTCGAATCTGCATTTTCTTTTTATTCCTTCTGATTTGGCAACAAATATCAACTATATAAAATATTTCAAAAAAATAAAAAGAAAAACCCTAATCGAATCATCAGCAAAACAAAGGTGCAGCTTCTTTTGTCTCTTTGCTTTTCTCCATCTTTTCCTCACATTTTCATGGAAAATTAGTTCTAAAAGAGAGAGAGAGAGAGAGAGAGAGAGAAGGAAGTTCTCTTTCATCTCTCTTTTCTCATAAAACTAGAAAAATATTTGGTTCTCTCTTTCTTTGTCACAGAAAAGGTTCTTTAGGGTTTTTTTCTCTTCCTAACTCTAATTTTTGTGATTTTCTTGGCAGCCAAACACAGATTAAAGAGAATGGCAGATTCGGCGATCATAAACGGCGAAGTGGAGAATCAGACGGCGGACAACTTCTACGACGCTGATGAAGCCAAACTAACCGAACTGGCTAGTAAAATCGAAGCCCTTGAGAGCGAGAAGCTGGAACTGAGCAACGAGAACAAAGAAATGAATGAAAAGATCAAGAAACTGACCATACAGATTGATGAACTACGAAACAAGGAAGAAGAAATGAGACTAGAAATGGATCAGTGGGAGGCTGATAAAAGGGTCGCAGAATCAATCGCCGCGAGATCGGCTGATCTTGAAACTGAGATTTCGAGGCTTCAACATGATCTGATAACTTCGATGAGTGAAGTGGATGAGGTGAATAAGAAGGTGTTTGAGTTAAAGAGAGGATTGGAAGAGAAAAGGTTGGTGATTGAGAGATTGGACAAGGAAATCGCTGAGTTGAAGAAAGAGAAAGTTGAGAGTGAGAAGAAAGTGAGGGAATTGGAGAGGCAATTGGGAGTTTTAGAAGTGAGGGAAACGAAGGAGAGGAGTAAGAAAGTTAGGATTGAAGAGGAAATGAGGGAAAAGATGGACGAATATGAGAAGAAAGTTGAGGAGTTGGAATCGGAGGTGGCGAGAACGAGGGTTGAATTGGAGAGGAATAAGGAAGAAAAACGAGAATCTGAGGAGAAGGCCATGGGGTTGGAGTTGAAGATATTGGAACTAAAGGAGGAGGTGGAGAAGATGACTACTGAGGGTATCAATGGAAACAATAGGGAGATTGTTGAGAGCGTTGGTGGTGAAGAGAAATGGTTGAAGGGGTTGAATGTGCCAGTTGTGGTGGCAGGATCTGCTGGGGCTATTGTTGTTGCGGCTGCTGTGGTGTATCTTTGCTGTAGGAAGCGTTCGTGATTGATGATTACTGGCGCATGATTAATGAGGAGAGGTTAGGATTTTATTATAGTAATGAATATGTGTTCAATTTTTGATAGGTGGAATAATGTTGCTCGGATTTCCAATTCTGTGCCTATGAATCTCACTTCTGCTGCTAATATATTTCTGGCCTTGGGTGTGATGAATGTTTATTTGCTAGTTGACAATTTTAATTGCAAACACAAGTATTCCATCTAGTTTTTGAAGGAATTGTGATTTTGTAGTAATGCAAATTGCATCCTTGGGAGGCTTTTCTGTTTGTTCATTCATGGTGTACTATTTTCGAATCTTCGTTATGAATTGGTTCAGTTGTATGTTAGTTGTGATTTACACTTTGAAACTGTGCACAAGCATTACATATACATATATATATATATATATATATATCTGAATAGTGAATACTAGAACTAGAAACCTGGATTTCTTGATTAGACTTGCTCTGTTATTTGACCATGCTTTTTGCCTACTGCCTAGGGCCATCTGTCTTAGTTATGATAATAGTCGGTATCGGCAATATTCTGTGATTTGATTTGCTGAATCGCAAAGTGGTGTTGTGTTTTGTACTATCCAGCCTCATAATCATGTTTTCTGATTGATCAGATTTTGCAAGTTAGTTGAATAACAGATGTTTGGGGATATTTGGTTGAAACATGCACATTATTTTTGGCCCATAAACATATTACTGCAATTTAAGGTGTCAAAATTTACGCCAAACTCATAAAAATCATTTACTCTGGTTTGAGACCTTATACGATTTGGATTGATTGTCTCGTTTGGTTTTTGCTTTTGCATTGCATTGAAAAATAGTAAAATGGAATATATATATATATATATATATATATGTAGATGTATATTCTGCATTCCACATGTTAATGGAACTGTAATTGTCACTAGCACCATGATTGGGATACTTCTGTTTTAGCCAAGCAGGTGGGGATACTTGAGTATAGTGTTTTTTTCTTTGCATGATAAGCAAAACGATGTTATTCCTGCGTTTCCAAGGATTGTCTGCTACGTTCACTTTACGTCTTTCATCATGTATTTTGCTCATAGAATGGCTCGGTTGCTTCCCTCCGTGATGCTGTTTGTGGGATGCTGCAACTCGCTAATCAAATACAGTTCATTATTAAGGAAATTGAACAATTTGATGTAATTATGAAATGGCGGTGAATATTAAGTAAGATTTTATATTTGATGCAGTATAAATTGTCATTTTATTATTAAAAATTTAAAATTTTAGGATCTTTAAAAATAAATATTTATAAATTTTAAATATTTAATTATGTTAAAGCAGATTAATGATGCAACTATTTATGATTTATTTATAATGAATATTATTTATAAACTGATAATATATCAAATATAAATATAAATTAACTTATATAAAACTTAAAGATATGTTTGGTGCTTAAGATTATTATAGAATATGATAAGATGATATTATGATTAACATTAAATTAAATAATGTTATATTATTTTGTATTTGATGCATATAAAACTTATGATAAGATAATTTATTTATTGATTAAAATTATTTAAGATAATTTATTTATTGATTAAAATTATTTTTTGTTAAAGTTTATATAATTTAAATTATTGATATAATTTTTAAAGATATAATAAGGTATATAAATTTAATTTTTAATTTTGAAAAAATTGATTTTTTTTTTTCGAAAAAATAATTAATTTTTTTATAATCTTATTTTTTTTTATACAAATAGAATATAATGTAAAGTGATTATTATTTTATTTTATCAATAATTTTTTCTATCAAAGATGACCTAGACGTTTAAAATAATAATCACTCTTTATATTCCAAGTCTTTGCTCGACGCCCTGTTGAAGACTGATTTTAGCCAATGGCTATGTGTTTAGATAGTAGGTCATAATATAGGTTTTTTGACTAAAAGTGAACGGGAGGAGTCCTGTTGAATCATTGCTCTTCCTTTTTTTTTCCCCCCAAAGGAGAACGGAGAAATATTCAGTCTGATGGATTTTGAATGGAACTCAGGCCTACGGGTAACTATTGAGCGGATTTGTTGGTTTGGGTTGGGAGGATGGGCGAGGCTAGGACTCCACTCCCTGGTTTTTGCTCCTACAGTCCTACCTCTGCTGGAGAATAGGTGGTCGCAATTGGCAAATTTAACCAGCAGCTTTTACCCTACGTTTTAAACCTAGTATTCGGACAGGATAGAGCCATTTTCTTGTTTTAGTCATTTCCAAGTATAACCGAGCTATTTTTTCTTCCTAGTATTAACTGAAACTGCTACTGCGATCCATGTAATCTAAATCATTCTTGCCATTAAACTTTGGTGAGTCGAGGGGAAAACTCAACTTACCAATAGGAAATGAAATCATATCATCACAGAAATAAATATGCAAATACACAAACGAATGTAACTACAAGGCCAGCTGATGAAACACTCGCTCCACACACGGCAGATCCAACATCCAAGCTCTAGTACATTCTCAACATACTTTAAACATTTCTTCTCAGTGACTCTTTTGCAGAAAATGCTGAAAAAAGCTTCATAAAAACCTATAAACCCACAACAACTTGTAATTTTGTGTAACTTTTTTTTTTTTTGAGTAGTACTCTGTCCCTGCAACCCAAAAAAAAAAAAAAAAAAGAAAGAAAATCCGGCATAAGTTGATGGAGAGTGTTAGGATTACTGTAAAAGCTTTTAGAAAACTGAAAAGTTGGCATGTTGCATGAACTCAAATAATGCATGGATTTTTACACACAAAGTACTATGATGCCTGAACATAGGGATCCAACCTCTTACTTGCAGATTAGACCACTAGCGTGATTAATGAAGCACCAGAATATTGTTCCATCAACAGGAAAGACACTGCAAGTTTATGGAGCTTGTATGAACTCTACTCCAGTTATTGGCAGAATTTATATCTAGCGCAAGAGCTTGTTATATAAGCCATTCCTGATAGAAATTAAAAAAAAAAATTCCTATGTCCTAACATTATCTCTATGGAACTACCATGTGTATCAGGAGCATGAAGGCTTCTCTCTGTTATCAAGGAACTATTTTTACGGTCATTTGCTCACAAAAACAATAACTAAAAAAGGACTCAAAACAGTTTCCTAAATCCAAAACATGCAGTCTCCATCAGCCATAACACCAATCTGTAGATTCGGTTTATCATTGTCTGCAGTCAAATCTAGACTCTATAGGAAACTTGATTACTAACCCTGTTTCAACTCTCCTCTTTTTCTCCCAATATGAACCCAAAATTACAATCAGCAGCTAATGAAATATGTGGAAGCAATTGCTGCTAAAGAGCTAATATCTGCAGTTTGATGTCTAGTACCCTAAAGTAGTGGCAGTGGCACAATTTCAGTAACTTATCACCCACATAACATCAATAAAAATACAGAAAAGATTAACCATAAGTAGTTTTCATTCTACAATTTGCAGAAGGAACAAAACCTCTTCCAGTTATAGACACTTTCAATAGCATATATACCTTGCATGGTGAGTTGTTATCCTGTCACTAGTTTGATCCCAGAATCCCGGCCAATAATAAGTTTCAAGAGATGACCTTTTGGACTTTGTGGTAGATCAGATCAGAAGCCATTGACCATAGTCCAAGGAGACAACGAGGAAGGTAATGTGTTCTAGAAGTGTCTCCTTCACAAATTCACAACACTGAGTATCTAGGCACCAGCACAGCCTATTACTAACATTAATGGCTGGTTATTTTATAAATTAAAATTTTTATGGCCAGGTCAGTAGGCAGTGCATTTACAGAAGTTGAACCCAGGAAATTTACCAGTTTGAACTTATTGGAGAAAATGCAACTGAGGTACGGAGCATTTCACAAGTCTCACTAGCAATTATGAGCAGAAAGGTTGTTTGCAATTGCAAATCATCCTCACATAACTAGCTTCCTTGTATTCCAATACTCGAGGTTGAGCAAGCAAATAAATTCTAAGTAAAAGCAAATTTTCATGGATGCTAAGAAATAAAGCTTTATGAGAGCTTTCCTCACCGTGAGTTTATCTGTCGGAGCGCCGCAGAACTTCAAAAAGTCCACAGCAACTCTTCCAAGAAGTTGGTTGCACGGGATGATGACTCATAGATACGATAGGCTGTCAAAAGAAGCACAAGAAAGAAGCAAATTAAGACAAAGTTAAAATAAATTTAACAATGGAAACCTAGAAAATCAAACATCTGGCACAAAGTAATAGGAAAAAAGAAAAGAGAAACATAAAGAATAATATTGTTTAAGCTTCCTTCGTACAAATGATCAGGAGATATTACAGGGTTAAGTTATTAACCTGATTTCCCGAGCTTTCACCGGTCTCAGGCTGGTTTACTAGTTCACCAGCATCTCTGGTCTCAACGATAGAAACATTTGCTGCCAGCAATGAATCTTTAATATTTTCCTTAGATGCCAAATCAGAGGACCCTGATGATCCTCCAGCATCATTATCAGAAGCTGGAATTTTGGTTTCCGTGATTCCTTGGGCTACTGCAGCTGCTGGAACTCCACTGTTCTCAGTCAAACAAGACATTACATCTGCTTCAACCTTGGAGCCATTAGTCTTATCCAAACCTGGAAGAGTTGTTTCCTGATCAATTCCCTTCGGTTTACCTGTTAGGAGTGCAGAATCCCTAGTTGTCTCAGCAGAGGACAGCTGCTCTGTTTCTTCCTTTAAACCATTTACTGACAAATCTTGTAATATTGGAGAATCCGCGTTAGTCTCGTCCAGAGATGGTAAAGCTTTCTCTTCTGTGTCTTTGGCATCCAACCCAGCAGCATCGGAATCCCCAGATTTCTCAACTGATGGGTTGATACCTTGACTGAACTCTTCAGTCGAAGAAACCCCTGGTTCAAGTTCAACTGACTCAACAACTGAATCAGAAACCAGTTTCTCCTCTTCAAAATTCTCTGAATTCTCCACCTGAGGACTCTTTCCCTCAGGTTCTGCGTCTTCGACCGTACTGCTACTACTTGAGCAGGAATTCTTCCCATCTGTCGTTTCATTAACAGACTTAGAGTTCCCATCAGTAAAAATGTCTCTCACAAGCTCAACATCTGGTTTTGACGCCGCAGAATCTTCCAATACAACTTGAACTTCCTTCTCTTCATCATGTGCTCCTACTTTCAGGGTCTCCTCGGGTCTTCCGTTCGAGGATTTTTCCATTTGGTAATGATTCGTAGAAGATATTGATTCAACAGACGAAGAATCTGTTCCTATGCTTTTTACGATTATTAGATATACAAAGGAGCACTTTAATCACCAGCACTTTCTTTCCTAACCACTCAGGTTTCAGTTTTTTAAGAAGACCTGTTCGAGCTCCTAAAGAAAAAAAATAATTATATAAAAAAGAAAGAAGTCAAACAAGGAGACGAGATGCATCCACCAATGAAAAATAATAACAAAAAAGGAACTACTTATTACTTAACCCTTAAGCCATACAAGGAGACTGAGAAACAAAGGATGACAGATAACGATAATGGAACGTGAGAAAGAGTAAGAAATGAGACATAGAAATATTAATATACCTTCAAGTTGAAAGGCAGATGGAGAAGAATGTGAGGTGAGTATTTTCCTCGTGTTTGAACGTGAAGGCACTTGACTGGTTGTTGTACGTAAGTTTTACAAAGAAGGATGCATAGAATGGCTGGTATAAATAAATAAAGGGAATGATCCATTTCCTTTTGCTCGAGTTCTTTGGGTTGGTTTTTAACATTGAAAAATTGAAACGGCCAGGTTGTACGTTAAATTTGGAGACGCTAGGAAGGAAGTGGTGGAAGTTTTGTGTGATTCCGCAGGCCTCCCTCCCACGTCAAGCCAGGCCTTGACCTGACAGTTAAACTTTGGTTGTAAACATCGTCCTACAGCTAAGCCTACCTTTACAAATACTATTGTTTATACTAAAATCAAAAGATTAAGTTGGTTCATATTGTAGTTACTCAGAATCAGACCAAACAGCAGGTCCAGTCGATTGAACAAGTGACTCGGAATTAAAACCTGTTGGATTTTATAATTAGACAGACCGGCCTCTCAATTAACCCGTGTTACAATCAGAAACATCATATCTAAATGACATCAGGACTCTTCGGATCCTTATCGTTCACTCAATTTTGTTTACCTATGACGTGTTGCTGCATTATCCTCAATCTTCGCAAGAGTTAAATCTTTATAACACTCATGGAAATTAGGTGTTATTCAACCATTTAATTTAAGTATTCCATGTTTCTATAGGAGTCGTATTCTTATTATTTTTGGACTATCATAAAGATAAATCGTCCTTTTTACAGAAATTGTTTGATCCATAAATAATTAAATATAACTAATGCTGGCCAACTATGTATACGGAAGAGCATATGCATTCCAACATTAGAGAGATCAAATGGAGGGAGATGGGAAAAACCTAGAGACGATGACAACAAAACAAAAACTCAACAACAACAACAACAAAGGCTCAGTTTAGTAATTTGTTATCCATCTTTAATTGGGAAACAGTCCATGGATTGAATTTCTCCTCCCCTCTTGGATTTCTTCATATGGATTAAGGTGGAAACTCAACTAACCCACATTAAGGGGATTCATGGCTCAACACATTGGGTGGATAATATAGCCCTAGCTAGGTGGAGAATGAAGACTAGAGGAGATGAAGATAACAATGACGAATGAAGATGATGGGTATAATTTGTCACGGCAGGCTAGTTCTGAATGTTAGAAAATAATGGGTTGTGATTAAAGCAAATTAAATGGGTTGTGATTTAAAATAAATATCTTGCAAATAATATTGGTTCTCTAGAAATTTGTGTTTTAAAAGAGAATTACTTTTTATTTATGAGCTTAGATAAAGATACATTGATCTTTTCCTTTTCATCTAGTTTTGAAGTCTTTCTTGATGCACTATAGTATCCAATTTATTTCAAAGGATCAAATTATGATTATCTCATTCATTTTAGATAAGAATCACTAGAGTTCAAAATATCTCAATGTCACATTTAAAAAAAATGGAAAATTGATAATTTTTTGTCGTATCATGAAAAATCGTTACGTAAGGCAATTTTTTATTGTCATTTGAAAGTTTATTCCGGAACAATTGTTTTTGTCATTTTTTTGAGAATTTTTAAAAAATGTTAAAGAAACATGAAAATAGTCAAATTTAAATTGATGCATATCTGAATTTTAATTTTGTTTTGATATTTATATGATGGATGAGAGATAGGTAATTTTATTAGATCAATGACATAAGTGACTTTTTTTGAGTCAAGGTAATTGCTTAATATAGATGACTATTGTTGAATAAGATTTAGGTGTTTCCATCAACAATAAAACAAAATTGATTTTCAAAGGAAGAATTCCTTGAGTCAATGAGAATCATTTTCTTCCAACATACAATCATGCATACATGTTTAACAATGCACATTATCATGCATCATTGACATTGAAGATTTTCATACCAGAATTAAAATTAACACATGCTTTTCAAGCTTTAAGAGTACAAATTCATCTTAAATCAGTGTTTCAAAATTATGAATCCTTGAAAAAATAGCGAGGTTTCTTTTTTTTTTTTTGTTCATGAGATTTAGAAAAATCAAGAATTTTAAGCTTAGTTAACTTAGCACGCGATGATGAGGAGATTTTTAAGTTCAATTAAGCTAATGCATGATGTAGAGAATTTTAAGATCAGTTTAGTTAACACTAAGATTGTTAAATTCAATTAAGTTGATACATAATTTTTCAGATAAGAAGTTTTTAAATCCTTCGAATATGATTTTCAAAATCTTCGAGTACCATTTTAGAATTATAAGGTAATATTGGTAGACAAATTTGATATTAGTTCAAGAAAACCTTTGGATATCTTTTTCAAAATATGTGAATATCACTTTAATACCCCATGTATTAATTTCAAAACCTTTTAGTATAATTTTCAAAATTTTCAAGATCATTTTATACCTTTGGGTGTAGACACCGAATTTTGTCCGAAATATTTTTTAACATGATTGACCTGGGGCTTATTTATGAACATGGGCCAAAACCATTTAAGAGGGCCATTTAGGACCCATAAAGAGTTCACAAATTTATCTATTCAGAAATTCAAAGTTAACTCGAGTCAAATTCGATCAAACAAAGTTAAAATTACACAAAACTTAGTTAAAATGAATAGAGCCGGGTCAATTTTGAAAATTCAAAACCTAATTGAAATTAATGTGATTTAAAATTAAATTTAAGATTTTTCAAAACACGAAAAGTTTCATTGTACCCCGAGAAGGGCAAAATTACTAAAATACCCTTCTAGGGGTATTTAAGTAATTTGATCTTTTCAAGGTCGAATTTTTGTGAAACTTTTTAGATATCAATTTTATAACATTTCATAATTTTTGGTGCATTTGAAATCATAGCAGTCCCCCAAGAAGTGTGAAATTACCAAAATACCCTTATAGGGGTATTTTTGTAATTTGGCCTTCACAAGCTCGGATTTTTGTGAAACTTTTCAGATCTTAATTTTATGATATTTCATATTTTTGGTGCATTTGAAATCATAGCAGTACCCTGGGGAGTATGAAATTACCAAAATACCCTTATAAGGGTATTTTCGTAATTTGGCTTTTCAGAGCTCAGATTTTCATGAAACTTTTCAGATATCAATTTTATAATATTTCATGATTTTTGATGATTTAAAATCCTAAAAATGAGTATGGGAACATTGATTTCTAAGAAAATGGCTTAAATACCAAAAACTTTGTATTAGGGGTAAAATGGTCTTTGCATGGGTTTGGAGGTCATAAAATTCAACATTTGTAGTGAATAATGTAAACCATTGAATCTCCTTTGAATTTTGATCAAACGGTTAAAGCTTGTTCCTTGAAAAAAAAAGAAAGAAAGAAACTTTAGCCTTTGAATGTAACTTAACCTAAGGGCCTATATTCATCAAGAAACAAAACTTTTTTTTTTTGAAACAAAGAGGCAAGTACGGAGGGAACATCCAGCGGATAGGTTGCTGCCACCTACAACAAAGAAAAGACAAGGGGTTAGTGGCTGGCAAAGAAAAAGAGGTATAGGTGCAATAGAAAAATTAGAAAGAGACAAAGAGTATTGAGACTTGGTGAGGAAAGATTTGGGGAGGATAAAAAATGGAGGCTTTTGGTAAAAGTTTTTTCTAGAGTTTAGGAGGGACTGTTGAAGAAAAGTGGAAAAGGAAGAGAGGCCCAAAAAAAAAAGAGAAAGCTTGTAAAAAAAAGAAAGAAAGAAAGAGAAAGGTTATTGAAAAAAAAAGGTAGGAGAAATACCAAACAAAAAAAAAAGGACGATTAGGGTGAACGTGCATAGGACATGGGCATTGGTTGGAGGAAAAGCTAAAAAGACAAGAAAAGGGGCATAAGGTGAAGGAAAAAGAACAAAAAAAATAATAAAAAAAAAGAACTAGCAAAAAAGGAACAAAAATTGTAAGTAGGGAAGGAAGAGGGCAACAACATAAAAAAAAAAAAAAAAGGAAGAGCAAAATAGCTAAGGGAAGAAATGGAAGTAGCGCAAGGTGAAAGAAAATCAAAACAAAAAATGTTGAATAGAATAAGAAAAGAGGAAAAGAAAAGGAAAGCAAATGAACCAAAAACTGGGCACATAGTGCAAAAACTGGGTGGTTACTAAGAAAAATGAAGCAAAAAATGTGAAAGAAAAGGCAAAAGAATATAACAAAAAAAAAAGCGAAACATGGAAAAGGAAGAAAATAAAGGTAGTAGAAAGAGAAAGATAAAAGAAATAAAAAAAGGTAAAATGGTTCTCTTTCCCTGTGAAAGCTTGGGGTTTATTACTTTGTATTTTTTTCCCATCTTTTTTTGCATTTTTCTTGTTTGTCATCTTTATATCTTGTTTATTTTGCTGGTTATGCTATTTTTCTTTCCTTTCTTTGCTACATTCATGTATAAAAATGATAGGGAAGAACTTTCAAGACCAAGCTTTATTCATTCTTTAGAGAAACCCAATCTTGATTGGTTCATCTTGGTAAAGAGTTTACCAAAGGTAACTTAAGGATTAAATTTTAGAAGTCTATATTTTGATATGCTGTTTAGGCTTTTAAGTAATAAAATTTTTTATAAACAAAGACTTAAATTGTGTGGTTGAAAGTTTGTTCAATTTTTAAGATTCATTTTCATACATTTGTTATACCATTTATGCTCATGCATATTTTTCTCATGTTGTTTGAGTATAATTTGAATCTTATGCATATATAAGTATATATATGTATATATATATATTCATGATGTTTTAGTTTAATTGCGAGTTTAATTTCTTTATTATTTGGATTATCATGATCTTTTTAAGTTAAGCTTTCGTGCTTAAATCTATGTTTGATATATTTTATTTTTATGCACTTTAAATTTATGTATTATAATAATGATGATGATGATGATGATGATGATGATGATGATGATTTTAATGAAAGAATAAATATATACAAAGTATATAAGAATATAAAAAAAATCTTTTTTAGAAGAATTATGAAAATGAGCTTACTCTGAAAGTTTACCTAGATGTTGAAGACTTTTAGAGAAGTTCATAAATTCTTAAAATTTAAACCCGAATCTACCTAAAATCTCAAATTCATTTTAAATTTCTAAGGATTTGCATAAAAATCTTTTATGAATAATCTGTTTCCAAATGTTGCCTAAATATTGGGGTATTTAAGAAATTTTATTTCATTAAGAATTTTCATACATTTCCACAGTTTAAATAAATAAATAAATAAATAAATAAATAATTCATTTTGTTAAAATAAAAATGTAAAATATAAAAAAAATCGGATGGGATTTTTAAATATAAAATTCATACTTAAACTCTACCTAGATGTTGAAGAGTCCAAGTGATTTTTTTTATATTTGAAAACCCTATTTTTAAATTTACATTTGATCATCATATATATATGTTTTGTTTTTTTAATTAATGTACTTATTTATAATGCGTATATATGTTTGCTTTAGTTATGGTCGTTTAATATTAATTATGTTATTAATTTTTTTTTTTTTACATCAAAAGTTTTTTTTTTAATTTTTAGTTATGAATAAATAAAATTAAAATAGTATTCCATGAAATATAATTGATAGGTACTCTATCTAGATATTGAAGAGTCATCAATAATTATCATTTATAAAAAATATTATTTTATTAATTTTTAGAAAGAATGTTATGATAAATATTAAATAGAAAGACTATATTCGAATTTTGCCTTTATGTTGGAGACTTTGAAGATATTTCTTTAATTTTAATATTTTCTTAATATTCTTAAATAAAAGATTTTTTAAACTAATTTTATTTTTCACAAAATAAAGGGAATTGTAATTAAATTTTATACAAAAACCGTTTTTGTTCAAGTTATAAATAGCATATGATTAATTAGTACCAATTTTATGAGTGCTGTGGGGGTACTAATCTTTCCCCATGCATAACTGACTCATGAACTTGATTATGTTTTCGTAAACCAAAATTTTCTTTTTAATAAATTCATTATTTTTATTAAAAAGATAAAATTTTTGAGTGGCAAATCACACCCTTAAAAAAGATTAGTAGCGACTCTTTGTGTTTTTCACAACTTGTAAATTTTTATGTCTAATGATTGAGTCTTCGTATCGATATGTTATGATAGCTTGGTGACTTTGCTGGGGACTTTTGAGAGTCAGGCCAAAATTTAAATTATGCACTATTAATAATTGTTGGATTTAGTTGATTTTATTTGATATTTAATTTAATTCCTTTTATTTTAATTTTTCAAAAAAATATATATATATATACAAGTTAATAAATAAAATAAATTACGTGTTAGTTATTAATTTATTTTGGTTTTGTATTTATGATTTATTTATGTTATTTTGATTAATACATCACTTTGCATACACTTTGCATATTCACTCGCATGCATGAGCTCTAGACCCAAGTTTTATTCCTTTTAGGAGAAAGTAAAGTAGTTACACTCTCGTGAGGTGATAACCTCCATATTCGCTAGTGAAATACTTCTACTCAGATTGAACCTTTTTTGTTAGTAGCCTATAATGAGTGAGGATTGGGGAACCTTACTAGTCTATAAAGGACGATGATGTAGGGAATAATCTAGGAACCTTTAGACATATAAATTCTAACCCAACATATCGTGAGCCATAGGAAGCTTGCCTAAGGTAGAGCTTGCTGAACTTTTTATAGAAATAACTTAAATATGTATTAAAATTTGCAAAAGAAATGGATAATAAAAAAAAAACATTTTCTTGAAAAAAGTAAATTTTCTCTTAACATGTAGTTCATTCATTTTCTAGTTATCCAAAATTTGCTTTTTAAAAAATTGTTCTAAAATAAAATGGGAAAATTTTAGCATTATCCAACCAAGAAAAACAATAAAAAATTTTTCAAAAAATTGGGGTTTTCGTAAATTCTTAGTGTTAGCCTTGAATTGATCCTTATTTTGAAATGACAAAACATTAAAGCTACATAAACTTAATCAAGATTTTGAAAAAGGATTTCTTTAGTACATGTTCTTAAGTTTTATATTTTGGTACTAAATAAATAATATGATTTTCAAAGCTTAAACAAACCTTTCTTTGTTTTCATATTTCTCAAACCAAATCTATCTTTAAAAATTATTTATTTGAGCTTAAATAAATTCCAATTGTTGTTTTTTAAAGTAAATTTATTTATTTTGGACTTAATACAATTTTGATAATATTGGTTTTGAGAAATAGATTAACTTAAGAAAGTTGTTTTACTAGAATAAAGTTTTCCAACATTGAAATTCTTTCATTTTTTTGTATTAATTCATAAAGTTTTAATATTTGAATTTTATATGGTTAGAAAGATCTTTGAGTCTACTTTCTAATGGATCAAACAAAATCAAAATTCAAATTTTTTAAGAAAAGATTTTGAATTTTTACTAGACACTTTGTAGTTGTCAAAAAAAACTGCACAAGGTGCAACTTTGAAAATTCACTATAATTCGTACACAGTGAATTAGGTGATGAGCTTTATATGGATAGAAAGCCCTTTAAGTCTAGTTTCTAAATATTTAAACATTTATGATTTTAATTTGTATAACTCAAGTTATAGTCAAATTAGTAAGTAGAGTACAAAATGCAAAACTACCACCTGACATGGATAGGATCGATCTCCTCTAGAAGGGATCAATTGGTTTTCAAACAAAATGCTCCCAGGATCGAAAATATAGAAAAGGGATCGATTGGTTAGGCTATTTTCAAAGGGAAATTGGTTCAAAACATGAACCAATCGATCCCCTAAGGGAGGGGATCGATCCCCTGAAGGCTAAAATCACTCCAACGACTATTTTATCAAGGATTCAACGGCTAGTTTCACTTCCCAAGCTTCCCCAATGGCTACTTCTTCAATTTCTCTATAAATTGGGCACTCCAACACACTAAGAAGATTGATGAATTAAGAGAGCAAGAGCCAATAAACAATATTTTCATTCTCTCAAATAATCAAGAGTTTTTAGAGCTTCAAAGTCTATATCTTTGCATTTATTGTATCCAAATTATTTTTGTTGTTCATTCATCATTTTCTTGTCTATACCATTGTATACTTCAAATTAGCGAACACCCACCCTTTGAGAGGTTCAAATTAGCAAACACATAGTGGATTGGAGCCTTGGTGTGGACAACTAAGAGAGAGGATATAGGTGCTTTGTGGAGAAGGACTGAGCCTCTATAAATCATTGTGTTTGATTTCTTTATCCCTATCTCCTTATAATTTATTATTGTTCATATTTGATTTTAAGTTCATTAATTGTTATTGTTTTCATTATATTTTCATCAAAAGGGCTTATTGTCTTAATTTCCATTCAATTATATTGAAATCATTATTTGGGAAAAATTTGGAGAGATCCAATTCACCCCTCCTCTTGGATCACCATTTAACCTATAAAGCTAACATTTCGTTTATTGGCCAAATAAAAATGAATGAAAAAGAGAAAAATCTTCAAATCTAGTTATTATGGGTGATAAAAAAATGTGTTCTTAAACTTTTCCTTTTGCAAAAAAAAAAAAAAAAATTTTAAATTTGAATCTTTCAGATTTTCATTTGATCTTTTACATACATTTTTTTAACATGTTTGAAAAAAAAAGAAGAAATAATAGGGTAGTATATGCGCCCCATCCCATGCATCCTCATAGATAGTAGATACATACCATTTGATTTACATTATAATAAGATAATACATGCATTACATCTCATCCACATCGATGGATAGTACATGCATCCCATGTTATGCACATATTGATAAATGATACATGCCTTCCATATACATATTAACAAGTAGTACATGCACTCCATTTCATTATATATTTTAAGGTATTATCAGTTTCATTAGGTCGACATAACACAAGCATTGCATTTCATGTAAACATATTTTGTGCACTTGATAGGTTCATGCATTCTATACAAGTATATTGCATTAATCGTAGGAATACATCTCATCACTCATGTAAGTATGTCATTGTATTTCATGCACAATGATTCATGAATGGTAGGGTTTTATAAAACATGCGTTGCATTTCATATCCTACCATCATTGCAACATAACATTACATTCATTGCAGACAAATCCATGGATGAAATTTTTGTCATTTGGGGTTTGTACATGTGAAAATCCATTTGCCTTAGGCATGTTTGCATTTCATGACATTTTTATTTACATCCTCATCATATTCATGTATTCATGAACATGATTATGTGTGCCATATAAGTTAAAAATTATTTTTGTGACATTCATTCAAAAGGGTAATAATATAGAATTTTTGGTCTAAATCCCAAAATAAAATGTCTGTCTTGGCAAAATTTAGAATGGCGAAAATTGGAGAAAGAACTTAAAAGCAAAAAGATATTTTTAAAAGTTTTAATAATAGGATCCCTGTCATGCATTTTTTACTTTTGGTAATTAATTTAAGGTTAAAGGATAATGCATCTTAGGAAACAAGAACGGTTAAATCTGTGCATTTACAACACTTAAGCTTATGCTAGAATTATGGAAAACGAAAATGCAACTCAAATAGAGAGAATGAAAAAGGCCCAAAGAAAGATTAGGGAAACAATTATGAAAATACAATAAATATGTATAGACAGTTGGAAGAATTAAGATAGCTATTAATAGGTTGGACAAAAAGTAAAAGAATTATTGAAACACATATGGCAAGGGAAGAAACAATAGTTGAAGCGTCATTGTGTCCACCTAGGTTTACACTTTCTTATGTTCGAGACCCTCATATGTCATAAGCATCTCTAACAACTTATCAACCTTATATGGATACTTCTGCTAAGTGGCCTCTAGTTCAGATAAATGCCAACCTTAGGCCTACTCCTTATGAATCGATTAATGTGCCTAATTTGGATTATCCAAAAGAATAGGAGCAACTAAAAAGGGTGCTAGAGTCTATTAAGAGATACAATGATTAAAGATAAATATGATCTGTTAGAAAAGAGACTGAAGGCAATTAAAGGCCATGATATCTATGGGAGTGTTGATGTTAATGAGCTTAGTCTATTACCTGATCTTATCATTCCGTCAAAGTTTAAAGCTCCAGATTTTAAAAAGTGTGATGGAATGAAATGCCCTTTAATATACATTACCATGTACTTTCAAAAGATAATAGGTCACACTTATGATGATAAATTATTGATCCATTATTTTCAAGATAGTTTTATTGGGTCTATAACAAGATGGTATGCCTAGCTAGACAAAAGTAAGATTTGTTCATGGAATGATTTGACTAGAGCCTTTCTAGCATAATACAAGTATGTTGAAAACATAGCACTAGATAGGTTATCCCTGCAAATTATGAAAAAAAGGGTAACTGAAACTTTTACATACTATGCACATAGATGGAAAGACGTGGCAGCCCAAGGATAACCACTTCTGTCAGAAAAAAATCACTATTTTATTTGTTAATTCTCTAAAGACTCCCTATCATGAAAGAATGATTGAGAATATCTCTAAAGACTTTATTGACATAGTAATTATTGGAGAAATGATAGAAAATGCAGTCAAGAATGGTAGGATTAAATTGAATGATGTAATTGATGTTAAAAAAAGAAACACAACAAAAAGAATGAAGAGGAGGTACAAGTAATCACACTTGAGGGGTATCTACCCAAGAACTTCATCCCATGTAATTTTTATCCTTTTTATCAACCCCACTTTTTTGTCATAAGCAATATTTCTCAAAGCCCATATCTTTGCCAACCAAGCCAATATCTAAGTTTTCTAGCAAGTCCCCATCCTTAAATGACTATTCACAATTTTGTTCCTACATTTGAGCCTGTTACCTGACCAATAAAAAATAATAAAAGAAAAGACTAAGAAAAACTTTCAATTCTTATTTCTCACATTTTGCCTTTGCTAATAGAAAGCCAATGCCTCACTCTCGTGCCTTTCAAAATGACACCTAGTCCATCGGCAATGAGTTATGACCTTAATGGCAAGTATGATTATCATATGAGGGTAATTGGCCATTCAACTGAAAAATGTAGACAGCTAAAGGAAAAGGCTGTGGATCTTATCAAGAATGGTATTTTGATTCCAGAACTAATGAAACAATGAAAGTTGACTCTATTCAGTTGCAAAACGTAAAGAGTGGAAATGTGAAAAAGGTTTCGAGTATTAAAAGATAAAGATAGGGCGATTTTCTTTTGAACCTTTAACCTTTTGTGTATGATATGTGCATGGTGTCTTTAGGTGTTATTTAAATTTATCTTGTTAAGCTTTATTTTGGAAGAAATGAATGCTTTCAATTTTTTTATAAAATTTTATCTCTATGCATTTGTTTGAATAGCACTTCTCCATAATTAATTTTTTAAAATCATAAAATGGAAAACATTTCGCAAAAAAAAAAAATGATTTGCAATAAAGTCCTATATAAGCAGTTTTCAAGATCAAAGAAAAAAAGGCTTTTTCAAAGGGAAATTTATGATTTTTATGATGAGAATCTTAAAAAAATTGGTGATTACTAAAAAAAAAAACCCCTCATCCAATACCACTACACTTTTTTTTGACCACTTTTATGTTTCAGTCTTTTTCAAAATTTTACTCACCAGTCATAATACTTTAGGGAATATGAATTTTCACTTGCAAACTATGTTATCATTTGATACATTGAAACAATGATCTTTTCGTGGGCAATGAACAAAAGAAACCAATTTTGAAAACTCATTTTGAATTTCGAAAACCAAGCAAGATACTTTTTCAAAATTTTTAATTGGTAATTCAATGTGTATCAAATCTTGCCAATATGATTGAACCATCCAAATTCTTTCAATGACATAAACATGAAAAATACCTAAACTTTATTTTTCAAGTAACCATTGTTTCATATCTTAAGGCACATTGACTAAAAGAAGCAAACTTTCTTCTCGCCTAAGACAATTTGTTTCATGCCATAATACCCTTTTCCCTCATTTTATCAAAAAGCAAGACAAGGAACCAAAATGAACCTTTTTATGAATTGTGCAATCAAATTTTGGACATCCCATATGATCGCATAAGAACCTTGGGCATGAAAACAATATAGGACATCAATCATACAAAAAAAAGAAGAAAATGAAAACAAAACCAAAGATGAGCTTTTTATATATTTCTTTAAATACATTGTTCTTCTAATCAAGTGATCGTATTTGAAATGATGAATGACCATCTTTTTTTATCCTTCGCTTATAAAAAAATTATTCACTTGCTACTATTTTGAATCTATTAAATTTATTATTTCCGAAATGAACCCTCGCCAATGATTGTTTCTTTACATTGAGGGTAAAATAAAGATATCTTCAAATACCCAATTCTAAGGAAAATATTCGATATTGAGAATGTCTTTGATTGCTAAAGATAAAATAAAAATAAATGAAAATAAAATAACAAAAGAAGAGAAAGAGAAAGTAATGAAAAAAATGGTTATGACATCATGCACGTAGGTAATTTAGACAAATTCCAATGAAGTCCTGACAAATTCAAAGTTTTGAAAAGAGGATAAGAAAAAGGCCCAAAATAGAAAAAAAACTGTTGAAATGAAAACCTTTTCTGAGATCATTTTCCTAAAGAGAACTCCATTTCAATTTATGTTTTTATACTTGAAATGATAAATGATCATCTTTTATTATTCTTTCACAAATGTAAAAATTTATCCCTTGTTACCCCTTTAAGTCTGATTGAATTCTTTCAAAATAAACACTAATTAATGATTATTTTTCTCACTGAAGGGTAAAAGAGAACATATTTAAGGGTTAAGAATGGGAATATCTAAATGGAATCCCATATGTTGGGGCAAAGGCTCAATGTGAAAGTTCACAATAAGTTTTAAATCCATTCAGTGAAAGGAGACTAAAAAAAAAAATGAAAGGAAGAATAAAAAAAAAAAAATGAATGGGTGAAAAGCAAAAAGGAATACACCTTAAAGTATATCCTTCGAACAAAAAAATGATCTTTGGTTTTAAATACCCTTAAATACTTGTTTTGAGCCATTCTATCATTTTCTTTGACAACCTTGAACCTTAACCTATGTTACAACTTTTGAAAAATTCATATTAGATTAAGCATGAAGGCTTAAAATTGAAGAGTTTCTCTTGAAAAACTGACCATGAATCTTTTGAGTCCTTATTTGTTATATAATTTCTTGTTTAGACCATTAACCTTTATTACAAAAATTCTTTTCCTTTTTTGGATTAGTTTTGAATTTTTTAAGTGCATAATGTGTCAATAAAAAAAGAGTAAAGAAAGACAGACACATGAATTTCATTTAGAGAATGCTCCATAAGATCCTTAGCCTAAGTACCTTAAATAATATATTTTGAGCCTATTTATCCATTCTTTCAGAACCCTGAACCTTGGCTTACATTACGTAGCTTGAAAAGTCTATTATGATCAAATATGGACACTTGAATTAAAAAGTTATGTCCTTGAAGATTTTACCAAGTTCTTTATTGCTAAAAAATATAGCTCTAAGGTGAAAACCTGAAAAAGGTAGTTTAGAGTTAAAGCCATTCTTAAGGCTTAAAAGTTTTTTTTTTTAGAGTTCTAAGGTTTTATTTAGAATAAAAAGCCACTATACAGAACCTTTTAAAGACTTTGCATTTCATCAAATAGTGAAAATAAAAAACCTAGCCTTTTTCCCTTCCTAGTTGTTTTTTAAAAAATAATGGTTAGTTTTGACGCACATTGAAGTATCATGTTTTCAATGAAAAAAAAGTGTTTAGAAAAATTATCTCTTTTATGAGCCTAAACTTAATCCATACAATATTTGTCAAGCCTTCCTTGAAATATGACCATAGTGAAAAATTAAATTGTCAATCACCCCATCTATAAGCATTTGAAATAGTAATAATCAGTTTTCAAGAGATTTAAAAGTCATGAGTTTTCAAATTTTCTCATTGATTGCAAAGATACTTTATATGGGGCAATTTTGTGATCATTTTGAAAGTTTAGAGATTATTTAAGTATTTTGTACATAACACTGAGATCATTATCATGAAGAATAAACATTAACAATTTAAACAAAGATTTTTTGACAAAGAAAAGAAACAAAAAGAGTCTTTACATTTGCATCACTTATAAAAAACATTTGGCTTGCATACAAAAAAAAATGCATTTGCATCAATTACATGTGCATCATCAGAAAGACATTTGATTTACATGTTGCACAAAAAAAAACAAAAAAAAAAGCTCTTCACATTTACATCATTTGTGTTCACATTCGAATTAGATTTGTAAAAAAAAAATAAAAAATAACAAAAAAAAACAAAAAAAGGGAAATTTAAATTTCCATAATTGTATTCACATCTTAAGAAGCGTTAGAGGAGGCATCTACATGAAATGGAGAGATATTCATATTTGCATTACTTGCATTTACACTTGCATGTCTATCATGAGAAAGATATTTGCATCCATAGCTACATCATGAAAAAGACATTCCCAATTGCATTACTTATAAAAGATATTGGCATTTACATTATTTGTATAATAATTAAGACATTTGCACTTTCATCATAGAGAAAGACATTTACATTTGTGTCATTGCATTTGCATTATAAGAAGTGTTTGAAGGGCATCTACATAAGAGGAATATTGGCACTTGTATTAAGGCAACCTTTAGGGTTTGAAAGAGCCAAGCTAATCTTGGACTTAAAATTAATATGATAAAAAAATGTATAGTATAAACCATTAATTGCATTTCTACCATTCAAAACTCATTTAGTAATCACATGTATTCATGCATTTCTTCTAATAAATGATGTTATAATTTTTCATAAGAGGATATTAAGTGATATTAGAATGTTGTTCCTTAGTTTTCCCTTATATTGAGAAAAAACTTTATTCTTTATCTTCCTGATAGTTGGTGTTGTCTCGGTCACTTTCTTATTTTTCAACTTACAATGTCGTCCCGATCGTTTTTTATTTTTTGACTTACGATGTTGTCCTGGTCATGTTCTTTATTTTGTGACTTGTGGCGTCGACTTGGTTATTCTTTATTTTCGACTTATGGTGTCATCTCTGTCATTCTTTATTTTTTAACTTACGATGTTGTTTCTTTATTTTCTGACTTACAGTGTTGTCCCAATTATGTTTTTATTTTTTTGACTCACGGTTTAATCCTAGTTATTTTTATTTTTTGACTCACAGTTCAATCCCAATTGTCTTTATTTTTTGGCTCACGGTTCAATCCCCATTTTTTTTTTTATTTTTGGACTAGCAGTTCAATCCTGATCTTATTATTCTCTGACTCATGATTTAATCATGGTTATCATTTTTATTTTTTGACTCGCGGTTCGATCTCGGTCATCTTTATCTTCTAACTTGTGGCTCGATCTTAGTTATTGTTATTATTCGACTCGCGGTTCAATCATTGTTATCTTTATCTTCTGATTATGACTCAATCCCGATGATATTTATTTCTTGACTCGAGGTTCATTTCTGGTCATTTTCGTTATTCGACTCACAGTTTAGTCCTGGTGATATTTATTTTTTTGACTTACGATTCAATCCAGTCATATCTATTTTTTGACTTATGGCTTAGTCCCAATCGTCATTATTCTTTGACTCGCGGTTTAATCCGGGTCATCTTTATCTTCTGACTTGTGACTCAATTTCGATCATATTTATTTCTCAACTTATGGTTCAATCTTGGTTATTTTCATTTTTTGACTTACAATTTAGTCTTGGGTATATTCATTTTTCTAACTCGTAGTTCAATCCTGATCACTTTTATCTTCTAACTTGCGATTCAGTCCTAGTTGTTATTATTATTCAACTCATGGTGTAATCTCAATCATCTCTATCTTTTGACTTATGGCTCAATCCTAATCATATTTATTTCTCGACTCACGATTCAATCTCGATCATTTTTATTTTTTGACTTGCGGTTAAGTCCTGATCATATTTATTCCTTTGACTTACGATTCAATCTTGGTCATCCCTATCATTTGACATGTAGCTCATCCTAGTCATCATTATTCTTCGACTTACTATTCAATCTTGGTCATCTCTATCTTCTAACTTATGGCTTAGTCCTTGTCATATTTATTTCTTAACTTGTGATTCAATCCCAGTCATTTTTATTTTTTGACTTGCAGTTTAGTCCCGATAATATTTATTTCTTTGACTTGAAGTTCAATCTTGGTCATCTCTATCTTTTGACATGTAGCTCAGTCCCAGTCATCGTTATTCTTTAACTTATGGTTCAATCTCAATTATCTCTATCTTTTAACTTGTGGCTTAGTCCCAATCATATTTATTAACTTGACTCATGGTTCAATCTCGATCATTTTTATTTTTTGACTTGCGATTCAGTCCCGATCATATTCATTTCTTTGACTTATGATTCAATCCTGGTTATCTCTATCTTTTGATTTACGGCTCGATCCCAATTGTTGTTATTATTTGACTTGTGGTTCAATCTTGGTCATCTCTATCTTTTAACTTGTGACTCAGTCCCAATCATCTTTGTTTTTTGACTTATGGTTCAATTTCAATCATTTTCATTTTTTGATTTGTGGCTCGACCAAGCCATCTTTATTTTTTGACTTGTGGTTCAATCCTGGTCATTTTCGTTTCTTAATTTGTAACTTAGTTTCGATCATATCTATTTTTTGACTCTCAGTTCAATCCCCATAATTTTTATTTCAAACTTGTAGTTTAATCTTGGTAATCTTTTATTTTTGGTTCATGGCTAGTCCCAAGTATTCTTATTCACTAACTTATGTAGTAATCTTAATTATTTTTCACAGTTTATAAACTTTTCAACATAAAAACACAAAAAAAAAGCAACAACAACACAAACGAAAAAAAACAAAAAAGCAAGGGTTTGCTCACTCGAAAGCATTATCCGGACAAAATTATCATTTATGTCTTTGCATTACTTTTGATTCTTAGAAGTATGCAAAAAGGGGTAGTTGTAGATATTGAATTTTGTCTGGATCATTTTTCAACATGATTGACCTAAGGCTCATTTGTGAACATGGGCTGAAACCATTTAGGACCCATAAAGAGCTCACAAATTTGCCTATTTAGAAATCTAAAGTCAACTTGGGTCAAATTCGATCAAACAAAGTCAAAATTACACAAAATTTGATCAAAATGGATAAAGCCCGAGTTAATTCTAAAAATTCAAAACCTAATTGAAATCAGTGTGGTTTAAAATTAAAGTTGAGAGTTTTCGAAACACTAAAGTTTTTAATGTACCCCAAGAAGGGCAAAATTACTAATATACCATTATATGGGTATTTTCGTAATTTAACTTTCCTGAGCTCAGATTTTTGGGAAACTTTTTAGATCTTAATTTCATGATATTTCATGATTTTTGGTGCATCTAAAATCATAGCTATACCTTGAAAAGTGTAAAATTATCAAAAGACCCTTATAGGAGTATTTTTATAATTTAACTTTTTTGAGCTCGCATTTTAACGAAACTTTTTAGATCTCAATTTTATAATATTTCATGATTTTGGTGCTTTAAAATCCTGAAAATGAGCATGAAAATATTGATTTCTAAGAAAATGGCCTAAATACCAAAAACTTTGCATTATGGGTAAAATGGCATTTTCGTGGATTTGGAGAGCATAAAATTCAACCTTTGCAATGAATAATGTGAACCATTGGATCTCTTTTAAATTTTGATCCAACGGTTAAAGCTTGTTCTTTGAAAAAAGGAAAGAAAGAAACTTTAGCCTTGGATGTAACTTAATCCAATGACCTATATTCATCAAGAAACAAAGCTTTTTTTTTTTTTTCTAAAACAAAGAGGCAAACAAGGCAGAAACATGCGGCAGAAAAAGGCAAGGTTGCTGCCATCTACAACAAAAAAAAATGAGGGGTTAGTGGCTGGAAAAAAAAAAGAGGTGCAAGAGTAACAGAAAAATAAGAAAGAGACAAAGTATTAAAACTTGGTGAGGAAAGGTTTGAGGAGGATAAAAAAAGAGGCTTCTGGTGGAATTTTTTTTGGAGTTTAGGAGGGGCTGCTAAAGAAAAGAGGAAGATGGGGAGAGGCAAAAAAAAAAGAGAAAGCTTGTAAAATAAAATAAAAAAAAAGAGAAAGATTGTTGAAAAAAGAAAGAAAGGAGAAATACCAAGCGAAAAAAAAAAAAAAACGATAAAGGTGAACATGTATGGGACATCGACATTGGATGGAGGAAAAACTAAAAAACAAAGAAAAGAGGCAGAAGGTCAAGGAAATAAAACTAAAAAAATAAAAAAAAACTAGTAGAAAAGGAGCAAAAATTGTAAGCAAGGAAGGAAGAAGACAACAACATAAAAAAAAAAAGAAGAGTAGAACAACCAAGGGAAGAAGTGGCAGCAGTTGAAGGTGAAAGAAAACCAAAACAAAAGATGCTGAATAGAATAAAGAAAGAGGAAAAGAAAAATAAAGCAAATGGAACCAAAATTAGGCACGCAGTGGAAGAAGAGGAGTGTAAAAACTAGGTGGTCACTAAGAAAAATAATGTAGAAAACATGAAAGAAAAGGCAGAGGAATATAACAAAAGAAAAAGTAGAACGTGGAAAAGGAAAAAAATGATAATAGCAGAAAGGGAAAGATAAAAGAAATAAGAAAAGGTAAAATGGTTGCCTCTTTCCTTGTGAAAGCTTGAGGTTTATTACTTTGCATTTTTTTCCCATTCTTTTCTACATTTTTCTTGTTTGTCATCTTTATATCTTGTTTATTTTGCTGGTTATACTATTTTTCTTTCCTTTCTTTGCTACATACTTGTATGAAAATGATAAGGAAGAACTTTCAAGATCAAGCTTTATTCCTTTCTTCTTTAGAGAAACCTAGTTTTGATTGGTTCATCCCGGTAAAGAGTTTACCAAAGGTAACTTAAGGATTAAATTTTAGAAGTCTATATTTTGATATGCTGTTTAGGCTTTTAAGTAATAAAATTTTTTATAAACAAAGACTTAAAATGTGTGGTTCAAAGTTTGTTCGATTTTTAAGATTCATTTTCATACATTTGTTATACCATTTATGCTTAAGCGTATTTTTCTCATGTTGTTTGAGTATAATTTGAATCTCATGCATATATAAGAATATATATTTATGATGTTTTAATTTAATTGCAAGTTTAATTTCTTTATTATTTGGATTCTCGTGCTCTTTTTTAACTTAAGCTTTCGTATTTAAATCTATGTTTCATATATTTTATTTTTATGCACTTTAAATTTATGCATAATAATAATAATAGCATTAATAATAATAATAATGATGATGATGATGATTTTAAAGAAAGAATAAATATATACGAAGTATATAAGCATATAAAAAAAATTCATATTTTGATGAATTAAGAAAGCAACCTTACTCTGAAAGTTTATCTAGATGTTGAAGATTTTTAGAAATGTTTGTAAATTCTTAAAATTCAAACTCGAATCTACCTAAAATCTTAAATTCATTTTAAATTTCTAAGGATTTGCATAAAAATCTTTTATAAACAATCTGTTCTCAAATGCTGCATAAATGTTGAAGTATTTAAAAAATTTTATTTTATTAAGAATTTTCAGACATTTTCACAGTTTAATAAATAAGTAAATAAATAAATAAATTTTTTCTGTTAAAATAACAAATGTAAAATATAAAAAAATAATAATCAGACAGGATTTTTAAATATAAAAATTCACACTCAAACTCTATTTAGATATCGGAGAGTCCAGGTGGTTTCTTTATATTTACAAACGCTATTCTTAAATTCATATTTGATCATGATATATGTATGTTTCATTTTTTTAATTAATGTACTTATTTATAATGTGTATATATGTTTGCTCTAGTTATGGTCGTTTAATATTAATAATGTTATTAATTCCATTTTTTTTACATTAAAAGATTTTTTAAAAAAAGTTTTAGTTTTGAATAAATAAAATTAAAATAGCATTTCATGAAATATAATTGATGGGTACTTTGCCTAAATATTGAAGAGTCATCAATAACTATTATTTATAAAAAATATTATTTTATTATTTTTAGAATGAATGTTATGATAAATATTAAATAAAAAGACTATATTCGAATTCTGCCTTGATATCATAAACTTTGAAGGTATTTCTTTAATTTGAAAATTTTCTTAATATTCCTAAATAATGGGTTTTTTAAAACTAATTTAATTTCTCACGGAATGAAGGGAATTGTAATTAAATTTCATGTAAAATAATTTTTGTCCAAAATTATAAATAGCGCATGATTAATTGATACCAATTGTATGGGCATTGTGGGGGTGCTAATAATTCTCTATGTATAACCGACTCCTAAACCTGATTCTATTTTCGTAGACCAAAATTATCATTTTAATAAACTCATTGTTTTTATTAAAAAGAAAAAATTTTTAGGTGGCCAATCACACCATTATAAAAGATTGGTGGCGACTCTATGTGTTTTTCACAACTTTTAAATTTTTATATCTAGCGATTAAGTCTCCATATCGATACGCTATGACATTGAGTATCATTTTCAAAATTTTCATATATATCATTTTAAAATTTCAAGGTAATAGTGAGTGTCATTTGAAGGAATCTCAAAAAACTTTTTTTCAAAACCTTTAGGTATCATTTTCAAAACTTTTTACAAGTTAAAACTAATTTTGGTAAAGGATTTATATTTGATTTTGTGTCAATGTATAAATGTTATACATTATCAGTGGATCATAGAAATATTTATTTTTAAAGAATTTAAAATTTTAAATTTGCAAATCAATAATGTGGTAATTTTGGTGAATTTATAGTGTATAGTATTTATACATTGACAGTATATTAAATATAAATTAAATATAAATTACCAACAAATGGTTGGTTCAATCGGTTAAGGCTCGCCCCCTCGACGAAAAGGTCTTAGGTTCAAGTCTTGTTAGTGGCCACTTGTTGTGATCATCTCGAATGCATGACTTGCAACCATTTGTCTTAAACTGTCAGGTACGACACATCTTGTTTTGACCTAAGAGACTAAACAATCTATCTACTCCCAAATTTTTCTTACAAAAAAAAAATATTAAATATAAATTCATTTAAGGGTCGAGTTGGATCAAATTTAGGTCAAGTTTAAACAAATATGAAAAGACTACAAGCAGGGCTAGGCCTAACCCAAGTTGACTCTTCGAGTCTTATTGTTTATCCAAACCTATTCTTACATATAATAAGTGAGCTAAAACCAATTCAAGATACTACTTTTTTTCTTCAAACTAAAAATAAAAATCACAAAAAATTTTGTACATTACAACATATTTAATTTTCAAAATTTAAAATAAAGTTTAAAAAACACATAGTGACCAATAAGTATATTGTAAAACACAATAAATTTAGATATTTCTTTAGATCATGAAAATCTAAATCAAAATTAAAAAACAATACAAGTTGAAATTAAATTTCAAATAAAATTTCGAAGTAATTGAAAAAATGGATTAGCATCTTTTCTAATAGTTTCCTTGCTTGTTGATAAATCTCCAAAACTCTTCTTAAAATTTAAAATTACAAAATGGAGGAGAAACAAAAGTGAAACGAAGCAAAATGATTTCAGAATTTTGAATAGTGGCTAATTCTAGAATAAAGAAAGTGGGAAACTGAGAATGAGCCTTTTTTGTTATAAATGGTGTTGATGCTTCGTGCCAAATGAAGCAAAATGAGTTTTTTTTCTTTTTAATAAACTATAAAGCAAAATGGATCTTGTCTCATTATAAAAATAAAGTAAAATGGACTTTGTTCCATTATGAAAAATATCAATATAGATTAAATTATATTATCGTATTACTAATTGTTGAGCCAAGCCCAAATCTTAAATGATAAAACTAAAGCTTGAACCAATTTTTTATCGGGTCTCATTTAATTTAATCAAACTTATTTAACCGATCTAATATTTATGTTTAAATCTCTTCAAAATTTTGGATTGGCTTCTAAAATTTAGTCCAGAAAAGTAAAATATAAACCTTTTCGATAAATTGCACACAATTAGAAAACTAAAAGTAGTGAAGAAAAATAAGGCAAAGAGAAAGATGTTTATGTATCATAAAGAATAAGGAATTTCTCGGACTAACATATATATTACATTGAAGTAGTCATTAAAAACTTGGTTGGGCACTTTCTCTAGAGGAATCTTGATCGGTTGCATTCGGGTGGGAGCCCTTGAGGGAATCGTTTGAAGTCTCTGCAGTAATTGTAAATCATGTACCTCTTTTGCACCCATCTTAGTCTTTTCCTTCCAGGAGCATCAAGTGTTTGATCTTGCCAAACATTTGTCTGCAGAGCATCCGTTGATTTGGAGTCACAAGATGACTGAGATGATGACCAAATGCAAGCATTGGCGTTGAAATTTCTGTAAGAAGCAGTGAAAGGAGCGTATGTCCAGTCGGTCTTTACAAGGCCGCCTCTTGTTGCCCAGTCATCAGCATTCCAGAGACTCGAGTAAATCCTCATGGGCTGGTTTCTGGGGAATGGAACACCAATAGATTCCATGTTGTTGAATACTCTGATAGGAATGTTATCAACCATGAATCTGGAAAGGCAAGAGGCCAAACAAATTGCAAATCCATAAGAAAACTACATGTTTTGAAAGTCATCATACATGACAAGCTATATATGCTAATGCTAAAGAGATTCAAAGTGCGTGCATTATAGTGCTTACATGATGCAATGACTATTCCAGACAATAGAGTAGGTGTGGAAAGCTGTCGTGGGATCAAACCAGAGATAAAATTGTTGTTCTTTGTTACCCTTTCCCTGGCTATAGACATTGGTATGGAGTATGTAAGGATCTCCAGACAAGTTGCCCAAAAATTCAAAGTCAATCTCATCATGGTTTGGCCCTTCAGATGACAACTGCAAAACATAGATAAATTTAGCTATGCAAAATATAGATTATAGTAGCCACAGAATTAATAATGAATTGAAAATTACATAATATGTAGTGACAGTGCCAGCTGAGTTGCCAGGAACTAGCTTTATTTGCATCTCAATTCTTCCATAGAGGTATTCATGCTTGGATCGGAAGCCAGAGCCTGAAGCTTTGTCCAAAGAAAGGGTCAGAATTTGGCCTCCATTGAGTATCTTAGCACGTTGGTTGCCGCCCCATGTAATGTCGAAGTTTTCAAAGAAGTTTCCTTTTGAGGCTGTTATTAGAGTAAATACAAACACAGATAGCAGAATTATAAACAAAAGCTTAGAAGAGGACAACATCTTCCGTTTCCTGAACAAAGACAGAGCTTTGGAAATTTGTATGATGCTAGAACTTGCTCTTGAAGATCCTTTATATAGAATTCTTAGGGGTGCTTGAAATCGTACTAAACGGTTGGCTAAAGGGAGATATAGCTGGAAAAGCCGAGTTGTTGAAGAAAAGTAGAATAAAGCTGGCAAAATTGTCTTTGTTCCCTGACTGGAAACTGGACAGGCTTTAGAACTAGGATGAGACGGAGAGGAAAGAGCATAGGAAATTACCAGAAAATGAGTCTGGGGGAATGACAGAGAATTGGGATTGTGACTTGTGAACTTTTATATGGTCATTCATGCTATATCCGAGTTGACTGTAGTAGATGTAATTAAGAGGCATAACCAATTGAAAATTATGTGAGAGGTGGGGGACTGGGGACGCCAAGGCAACCAGATCAGACAAAGCTGGCAACTTTGAGCTACCTGAAAAACTGGAGACAGAAGACATGCATGTTGGGGATAAACTTAACACGTGAGTTTATTTAATACATACACAGGACAGAAGACTATAAAACTAAGCTTCGTCTTTCCAATCTTTCTAACCAATTAAGCTCCCGTTCCATGCTGCTTCCTTGTAAATACATCTATCAATTCGTGTATTCGTAATTAATATTATAATTTGTATCGACATAAAAAATACATAATGTATTTTTTGTTTTTGTTAAATCCATATATAATTTTATGAAAATTTTAAACCATATCACATTCTTATCTTTTTTCATATTATTTTTGTATTATGTTTTAGATGGTGAAGTTTGCTTGTCAAACATGTTACCTTTTTTCACTTTATAACAAAGAGCTAAATCGTCTAATCTAAATTATTAACTATTTATATATATATATATATATATATATATGTTGTGCCTTTTGCGACTGACCTGGACCTGTAACTTAGGTGTACATGTGCATGCTTGACAGAGAGGGAACCTGATTTATGTTCCAAAGGTTGTCATAAGTTTTGAATGGTAAGTCCTTGTAATGGAAGCAAATAATTTATTTGTCTTTGTAGACAAATTAATGCTGGCTGAGGATGACGGTTTTGTTGTTTTCTTTTAATTACTCAAACTTCTATTATTTTTTCTGTCTCAAGCATTTTCACATACCTTATCCGTTATAGTCAACACGTTCGGTCGGTTCAGGCGTAAAAGACCCACAAGACTATGAACCTTTCCGAAACCCTTTTTTCCTGCTTCATATGCTCCTTCCCATCCGGATATGAAAATGAATTTGCCAGCTTCATTCTACTATTCAAAAAACAACAGATATTGCCAGCTAGATTTGACTAGAACTATTATTAGCCTATAAAAAGGGATTTAATAGCCCTAACATCACACTTGCTTGTTCTCACATTCAGCTTTCTCATCTTAATTTCCAAAGCTCTCTGTGTTTGTTTAGGAAAAGGAAGATGTCATCCTCTTCCACAATACTTTCATCAGTACTTCTGCTTTCTCTATTTGTATTTACTCTTTTAACACCCTCAGAAGGGAACTTTTATCAAAACTTTGACATTACATGGGGCGGCGATCAGCGTGCTAAGATACTCAATGGAGGCCAACTTCTCACACTTTCTCTGGACAAGGATTCTGGCTCTGGCTTCCGGTCCAAGAATGAATACCTCTTTGGAAGAATTGACATGCAAATCAAGCTAGTTCCAGGCAATTCAGCTGGCACTGTCACTACATATTACGTAAGTAGTTTTTAAATTCATTATCAAATATTCCGCGAAACAATCGCGCGGTCGGCTGGACTCTTAATTCCAAACAACAAATATTCTACAGCTCTGCTGTTCTGTAAAATTAGGTAACATTTCCTTAGCTAATTGATTTATATGTACTGCATTTTGCAGTTATCATCTGAAGGGCCAAACCATGATGAGATTGACTTTGAATTTTTGGGCAACTTGTCTGGAGATCCTTACATCCTCCATACCAATGTGTACAGCCAGGGAAAGGGTAACAGGGAACAACAATTTTATCTCTGGTTTGACCCAACGATAGCCTTCCACACCTACTCTATTGTCTGGAACCGTCTACGCATCATGTAAGCGCACTGGCATTGATATGCACTCTCAATGAGTCTCTTCAAAGTTCAATCAGCCTGGACCATATATGATCACATTCAAAATGATATACTACAAATTTTCTAATAGCATTTTTGCTATTTGTTTGGCTCTTTTCCCATGTCAGATTCATGGTTGACAAAATTCCTATCAGAGTTTTCAACAACATGGAATCGATGGGGGTTCCATTCCCCAGCAACCAACCCATGAGGATTTACTCGAGTCTCTGGAATGCTGATGACTGGGCAACAAGGGGTGGCCTTGTGAAAACTGACTGGACTCACGCTCCTTTCACTGCCTCATACAGAAATTTCAACGCCAATGCCTGCATTTGGTCATCCTCTCAGTCGTCTTGTGCCTCCAAGTCCACCAATTCACTGCAGACAAATGCTTGGCAGGATCAAACTCTTGAAGCAGCTGGCCGAAACAGAATTAGATGGGTGCAAAACAAGTACATGGTTTACAATTATTGCACCGACTTCAAACGGTTCCCTCAGGGTCTTCCGCCAGAATGCAAGCGGTCAAGGTTCCTCTAGAGAGATTGCATGCACCTAGTTCTACTAGTCATTCCAAACATAAAAATGTCCATGAAATTCTTTGTTCTTTCATTATTTATGCAAATATTACAATTGAATAAATCAATTCTGGTTCCCATTTACTTTTTTTCATTGGATTGGATATATATATATATATATATATATAATATTTGTCTTATATATTATATTGGCTACCATGCACCTAAGAATTACCAAAATCAATTCCAGAATATGATTTATTCGAATTCACAATATTTATCTATTTCACTCTATATAAATTCATTAACTACATTGAATAGGACATGCAATATATACAAATGATCTATTTCACATTAACAGAATAAATATTTGATTGAGATTCTATTTGGATAGATGATAAGATTAAAAATAATGGTATCAATATAATAAAATTTGTCATATTTAAAAAAATTAATAAATAATTAAAAATTACTAAAATTGTTTGCATCAATCAAATAATACTTTTATAAATAAATATTTAAAAAAATTTGTATGTATATTTTAAAGTTTTTATTCATAACCCCTAACTTTTTATTTTGGTTTTATGTTAGTTTTTAACTTTCAAATTGTTTCATTTATACTTGTTGGTACTGAGCTCTGACGTGAGAGTATCATTTGAAAGATAGACAAAAATAAGTATTATGTAGCAAGATAAGGAGTTTTTGCATGTATTGTATTATGACAGCAATCCTTAATTTATACCTAACTGTTAAAGTCAGGAACTTGAATAGAGAGATCTGAGTTAGGAAGATACTGGTTTAGTGTAATGATTGACCTGGAATGATAGTATCAAGATTGCCATATTTATAGGTAAGAGGCAGCAGGCCAATGGAGGACAATAGTAACATGGTTGAGCTAATGTGGTATTGAATCAGGTTAGGTTAGCACAAATGTTTGAAATGCCCTTTAGTTGTTTGTTGTTAGCCTCTAATAGGGGAAAACAACCACAATGCCCTTTGACCACTAAATGCTCCTAACATTCTATCCCTCAGTCGAACAATCTGAGTATCATACTATTGGGTATGTGATTAATTTATTTTACATATATTGATTAGCTCGAAATGGATTGCTAAGGACCGACCTCATTTGGACTGAGGTCGTGATTTCATGGAATCAACGTGAGGGATTTATTATTTGCCTTAATTCGACCTTTCCTAATGTGTGCTCATCTGACGTAAATTTGATCTTATGCATATGTTTTAGTTAAGTGTATGGCTTATTTCGAAGTTACTAAAGTGTCTCTTGTTTGGGATAATTCAAGGTGAAGATCAAATGTTTAGAGGAGTTAAGGATTTCATCTAGCCAATGTGAGACTTAGGTGTTTTAGGGAAAGGAATCCTTGTTTACACTATGCCATTGACCTGGCCGCTATCATAATGTATCGGTCCAGAGACTCGATCGCTAGATATAAACATTTTAAAATTGTGAAAAACATAAAAAGTTGCTACCAATCTTTTTTAGGGTGTGATTGACTACTCAAAAATTTTACCTTTTAAATAAAACATGTTAAAGCTTTATTAAAAAGATAATTTTGGTCTATGAAAATAAGATTGGGTTTAGGAGTAAGTTACCTCTGAGGAAAGATTAGCACTTTCTCAATACCCATTGAATTGGTACCAACTAATTAATTATGCACTATCTATAGTTTTGGATAAAAATAGTTTTTTATATGAAATTTAATTATAATTCTCTTACTGTTTAAGAAAGAAAATTAATTAAAGAAATTTTTATTTGGGAATATTATGAAAATTTTAGATTAAAGAAATACTTTCAAATTCCTCGATATAAATGTAGAATTTAAAGATAGTCTTTTCACCTAAAATTTATCGCAATATTCTTTTAAAAAATAATAAAATAACATTCTTTGTAAATGATAATTATTGACAACTCTCCAACATATAGGCAGAGTACTGATAATTATATTTCATGGAAGGCTATTTTATTTTTATTTGTTTAAAACTAAAATTTTAAGAAAACTTTCTGCAATAAACAATGAAAAATAATAGAATTAATATTAACATCAATAATTAGAACAGACATTTTATATGCATTATGAATGTGCACATTAATCTAAAAATGAAATGTATGTACATGATGATCAAATGTGAATTTAGAAATTGAGTTTTCAACTATATAGAGATTACCTGGACTTTCCAACATTTAGGCAAAATTTGAATATGACTTTTTATATTTAATCCTATTTTTATTATTTCATAATTTTATATTTGTTATTTTGACAGAATGAATTTATTTTGAGTTATGAAAATATATGAAAATTTTTAATGAAATAAAATTTCTTAAATGCCCTAACATCCAGCCGAATAAATTATTTTATAAAAGGTTTTCATACAAATCCTTAACATTTAAAATGACTTTGGGGTTTTGAGACTTTAGGGCCTTGGTTTCTCTTTTAGGGTTTTATCTCGGGTTTAGGGTTTCACCTTGGGTTTTGGGTTGTACAGTTTAGGGTTTTACTTAAGGCTTTCAGGTTTTATCTAGGGTTTTGGTTCCCACCTAGGATTTTAGTTTTTACTTAGAATTTCATTTAGGGCTTAGGATTAGAGTTTCATTATAGGGTTTTAATTTAGGGTTTCAATTCAGGAATTTGATTTTAAGGTTTTGGTCGGCAGCCTTTCGGAGCAAACTTTTTTTTTATAATTTTCCTAAAACTTAGATTTTTATATTTGTATATATTTTTTGTACAAGCTCATTGTTAATTTTCCTAAAAAACCATAAAAAATCATTATATGCTTTATTTTTATCTTTTTATTAAAATTTTATTATTATTATTTGTTAATATTTATTATTGTTTAATAAATTTTCAACTCCTAGACGAAATTATTGTTTTTAGAATACAATTTTGATCTTCTTCCAACATCTAGGCAGGGAAAAGGAAGTTAATTTTTTAGAAATTATTTACTCTTTTCTTTTTCTTTTCTTATTATTTATTTTGAATTTAAATTTTAAAAAAAATGCCAACTTGGAATAAAGAGGACATAGGTATACTTATTAAAAGGCTAATGCATAGACCAAGTTATTGAGCAATCAAAATCAAACATAAACTAAAATTATCTTATAATAATAATAATAATGTAAAAAAAAAAGAGCCTATTTAAACATTTATAAGACCAAAAATTTTATGACATTTTTTATTATTACTGTCTTTTATTATTTCTTTTTTTTTAAGACATTACTTCATTTTTTTTCATTTTCACATTTAAAAAAAAAAAAAAACCACATGCAATTTTCTTTTAATTTTTTGATGCACCTTTCCTTAAAATGTCAACATTTCCTTTTGATCTTCATGCACCAAATGAAATACGAACAACTTCATGCAAAAAAAAAAAGAGCCCCGAAAAATCAAAACATGCAGAAGCTTAAGTTTAAAGGTCATTGACAAACAATCTTCTTATGGAGAGCACCGGTAAAAAAAAAAAAAAACAAAGCATAAACCTTAAACCATTCTTTTTCACAGAAAGTTTTCATACATCATGTTAGTAACTTTGTTTTTTCTACTAAAGAAGACTCGTGAGCCATGAGTTTCCCACACAAAATGAACCATACAAAAACACAACAAGACGACAAAAGAATTAAATAGTTTCCGTCTCACCTTTTGTCCCTTCTGCTTTTCACTTGTATTTCTTTTTATTTTGGGTTGGTTTCCACTAGTGCTACTCACTATCACCAGTGTTTTTTTACTGGTTTTTGCATCCTACTCTCCATGTCTACTACCAGCATTTTTGCTTTCCCTAATTTCTGCTGTAGTATAGTTTTTGGTTTGTGTTCTATTTGTCATAGTCAGGGATTCAAAAAATGGTTTGATAGCGGAATAGCGGCCACAAAAAACGGTTTGATAGATAAAAAATGGTTGAAAAATTCATTCACAGCAAAAACAGAGAGTAACGGTCACAAAATAATGGTGTAACAGATAATAGTGGCAATAACGGACCGTTATTGTCACCTATTCCTATTTTCCTACTTCATGCGATCTAATAGTTCTTAAAACAAAAAACAAAAATTTTAAGGGCCTGCAAAAATAAACAACAACCTGCAAAAGTAAAAGTAAAACCCAAAAAAAAAATAATGCTCATAATCTCAGATCTTTATCATCAAAAAAATTTTAAAACGAGCTAGAAAACAGATCAATTATTTTAAGTTTCAACTTTCACCATTCAAAAGGCATTTTCGGCATTCAAATTCAAATCAACTTCAAGTTTTCAAATCAACATTCAAGATTAAAACAAGGTAAGAAAAGAAAGTTAAATTACCTTTTTTTGTAAAATTTTTGTAAAATGATCTGTTGTGTCTTGTGAGAGTTTGAAAGACGAACGAGATTATCTGTAGATGACTAAGCAAGTCACAAGTGATAGTGATAAAGGATTAGAGAAAATGGAGATGATAGACAAAATAAGAAAAATTTTTTGAAAAGCCAGAGAGTAAGATTCAGACGAAGAATTTTATAACAGAAATTTTGGAGCGTTTCTAGAAGGGTCCCATTTCTAGAAAGATTATCATTTGATAATTATCGAGAATTGATTGGGAATTTTGGGCTTGTGGTGGGATGTTGGGGGGAAGGTGGAGAGGGATTGATGGGGGTGGGGAGGGATTAGGTGTGGTAGGGTATTTGGAGGGTGGGATTGAATTTTTTTATTTAATTTTATAATTAATTTTTGAAAATTTTTTAGATAAAATTTAATTAGTGGTTTTGAAAATTTATAATTAATATAATATATAGATATTTTAAATGAAAAATTTTGATTATTTTTTTTGTATAAGTTAGATGAAAATTAATTAAAATTAAATATTATATTTTGATTGTGTTATATATTAATTTATAATTTTGTATATGAATTTTAATTTTTTTTTGTTGTTTTGATATTTATATTATTGTCAATTCTTTTGATATTATATTAATTCTTGTTATTTTTGTGTAATTATTGAAGATTTTGTTTATTATGTAATTATTAAAAGTTGTTTGTGATAAAAAAAATTTTATATCAATTAGTGTATCAAAAAAATTAAGTTACTTAACAAATTTAGCATTTTATGATCTATTACTCTTATTAAGATTAAAAACTAAAAAATAAAAAATATAGGTTTGAAAATTTTATTAAAATATAAGTTTGAAAACTTTTAATTTTTGAAATTTTTTTTAGATAAAATCTAATTAGAGGGATTGAAGATTTATAATTAAAAAAAATAAGAGATTAATAATTTAATATGATATACATAGAGATTGTAGATGAAAATTATTGATAAATTTTTTATATAAGTTAGACAAAAATTAATTAAAATTAAATATTATATTTTGATTGTGTTAGATATTAATTTATAATTTTGTATATGAAATTTAATAATTTTTTTTGTTGTTTTGATATTTATATTGTTGTCAATTCTTTTGATATTAGATTAATTCTTATTATTTTTGTGTAATTATTGAAGATTGTATTTATTATATAATTATTTGAAGTGATTTGTGATAAAAAAATTAATATCAATTAGTGCATAAAAAAGATTAAGTTATTTAATAATATTCTTAAGATTAAAAACTAAAAATTAAAAAATTTAGCGTAAAATCAATTTTTAATGATGTAATAAGTAATATTAATATTTCTAAATATAAGTTTATTTTGTTTTTATACAAAATAGTAAGTATGCCACCACGTGAAGAGTTCTCGAGTAAAGGAGTTGAGGGCGCGCCAAGTGATGATATAGGTTGGCATTTTGGAACATCTGTGCCAAATACAAGAGGAAATGTTTCATGTAAACTTTGTGGTAAAGTTGTAAAGGGAGGAATAACATGTTTCAAAGAACACATTGCTCATAAAACTGGCAATGTTGCACCATGCCCCAACGTTGCTGGTATGTTATGTTTTTTTAATTTCTTTGAAAATATTATTGTTAATTTTTTAATAAAAATTATAAAATTACATAAGCATGTGCAACTAATTTTTTTTTTTAACTATATTATTAATAGGTATAGTAAGAGAAAGTATGATGAAACTCCTTCAAGAAAGCAAATAAAAAAAAGCTAAAACAAAAGAAGAAAAAATGAATTTTTATCACAGTTAAGAGGGGAAGATGATTATGAAGGATTTATTGATGAAGACATTGCTACTAGACAAGCCGTGCGAGATAGTATCCAATCACAACATGAGTGGCACAGAAGATAAGAATTCAGACAAAGAACTAGTGGTTGGAGTAACATATATGAAGAATGACGAAGCTCTCATGGTTCAGTTGCTGAATATTTTGAAGAAAGAATAAGGAAATCAACTCCAAATGAGTCTGAATTTTCATCAAAGGGGAGCTGTTCCTGAATTAATTAGAAGTAAAAGTTCAAGACAACCAAAAGTAAGTGATTCATTTCTAAAGACATTAAAAAGAAAAATGGGTGAATCAGTATCAAAATTTTTGATATATGATCGACTTCCTTTTCAATTAGCAAATTCCCCATGGTTGCATAATTTGATTTCTGTGGCAGCAGAAGTTGACCAACATGTAAGACTTCCAACACCTTATGAGGTTTCAGATGTGTATTTAGAGTCTGAGTATCAACAAGTTCATGAATGGGTTAATGGATTAAAAGCTTATTGGAATGAATTGGGTGTCACTTTGATGTGTGATGGTTGGACCAATAGTTTGAATCAAATGCATATCATTAATTTTCTTGTTTACTGTAGTAAAGGGACTATTTTTTGAAAATCTGTAAATGTCTCAAGTGTTCGTAATAGAGATACAAACTTTTACTACAGATTATTAGATGAAGTTATGGAAGAAATTGGAGAAAAATACATTGTTCAAATAGTCACTGATAACGAGGCAACACTTAAGGCCGCCGGAAAAAGACTAATGGAGAAGAGAAAACATTTGTATTGGACAGCATGTTCAGCTCATTGTTTGGGCTTGTGCCTTGAAGATATTGGGAGGAAAAAAATGTGGCAAAGGTTTTGGATGATGCAAAGACAGTGACTTGTTTTATATACAATCACATTTGGATTGTTAATTTGATGAAGAAATATACACAAGGGAAGCAAATACTTCGTCCTGCTCTTACCCGATTTGCCACTCATTTCATACAATTAGAAGAAATAATGAGGCAAAAGCAAAGTTTGAGAGAGATATTCAATTCAAAGGTTAGTACTTAGTAATTAGTACAATTATTTAAATCTAGCATCTTTTTATGATATTATTGTTTTAAAATATTAATTTAAAATATATTACTCTAAAAATTTATTGATGAATATATAGGAATTTAAAGATTCAAAATGGGGACAACAAAAATCAGGACTTGCTTATGAAGTCAAAAAAATCATTTTGGGAAAAGATTTTTGGAAAAAAGTAGGTGATATAATAAAAGTTTATGAGCCTTTGGTAAAAGTGTTGCGCCTTGTGGATGGTGATGAAAAACCAACAATGGGCTTTATTTACGAGGCTGTGGATAGAGCTAAACAAGCAATTCAACAAACTTGTCATTATTTTGCTGAATATGAAAAGATTATTGACAATAGATGGAGTTTCATGCACTTTGATTTGCATTCAGCTGGTAAGTAAACCAAGAATATAGATGTTATTTAAAAAATATGTTTATTTTTTATACTTAAATTGCTTATATATTTATTTTTTATTACTTTAATATAATATTGTTATAAATTATGTTTAGGTTACTATCTAAATCCACAATTTCAATTTGGAGTGGAACATTCTGCAAATGTATTTAAGGAAACATTGGAAGGTATAAAAGCAGTTATTGAAAGATTAGAACCTTCGATAGATACTCAAATCAGAATGATTAATCAGGTTAGTATTTAATACTATTTTATAACTTTAACATTTGTTTTATGTATTAAAAATTAAATTATTTTTTATTTATTCATTTATTATTGTATTTTCAATTGATATAGTTGTTATTATTTCGAGACAAGCATGAAACATTTGGTAGTCCACAAGCACAAAGAGCTTGGAAGCAAATGAATCCAGGTAAATAGTAAGTTAAATAATTATAATTTATTTATATTATTTAATTGTATATCCCATTGAAATTTAATTTAAATAATTTTATACAGCTGAGTGGTGGATGATATATGGCACTTGTGTTCTTGAATTACAAAAACTAGCAATCAAAGTGCTTAGTCAAATAACATCTGCATCAAATTGTGAACATAATTGGAGCACATTTAGCTATATTCACACCAAAGCAAGAAACAGATTGAAGTTTGAAAGACTCCAGAAACTTGTATATACCTATTATAACATGAGGTTGAGGATGAGACATCAAAAAAGAATGAGCATTGATGAAATAAATAATAGTTTTAATCCTATTAGCCTTGACCATATTTTTGAAGATGATGATCCACTAACAGAATGGCTGCAAGAGAAAGAAAATCCTCTATTGGATGGTCAAAACTCTGATTGGTTGCCTGCAGATAATTCTGATAATGAAATGAATGTTGAACGATCACGTCAATCTCAAGAAAGGAACGTGTCTCATTCAAGTTCAAGTCCAACACCAAGTCAGAGTGATGATGGTGGTGGTTTAAGTCCAGATGATGATGGTGATGGAGATGGTGATGGTGCGAATTTTGGTGATAATATAGATGCAAATCGACCTTACAGCCCACTTGGAGGAAAATTTAGGCTTGCTGCTACTGGTGGACTTTTTATTAATATGGCAGAATACAGAAGAAATCCATTTGCTAAATCTAGTGAGGGTCAAGTGCACGTACAGCTCGATCAAAAGGAAAAGCAAAGAAGCACCACTATGAAATTTCTAGAGGTTTTTCATCTTCAGGTGAGAGACTAAATTCTAGTAACTTTAAGTATAGTGAATCATCTGCTAGTACTCAAAGACATTACTATCCACAAGAACAACATAATTTTCAACCTCCTCATGGTTATCCACCTCCATATGGTTATTATCCACTTCAAATGTATCCTCCACCTCCTCAAATATATCCTCCACCTCAAATGTACTCTCCACCACAAATGTATCATCCTCAAATATATCCTCCACCTCAAATGTATCAAGAACAAAGGTCTCAGGGATGGAGATGGAGTCAACTTGGCTCTCAAAGTGAAGATAGCGAATCTGATCCTCCTCGTCATTCTACCATGTGGTAAATTTGAAATATGTATCAATAATTGTAGTTGATGGAATTTGAATTTATTATATTTTTAAGTTTGTAATTTTATTAAATTAAATGCTTGGTATTTAACATATTATGTTTTGTTAATATTTGATTTGTCTAGAATTAATATTGAATATGAACTTGGCCAAGAAAAATTTTATGGATAAACCAAATATGAATGCTTTTTATAATCTAAATAAAATTATGAATAATTTTTTTAGAAAATAAAAAACATAGAGTGTCATAATCTATTTTTAAAATCATTAAATAAGAGTTTTATAATTATAATTATAATTATTACATTTTATAATAAATTGTGCAAAAAAAAAATTCATGATCGTGATGACCACAGTAACCGTAATTATCTCCGTTATATCCAAAAATGCGACAAATGCTACGCGACCGAAAACGTGACCATGACCGCTATTTAAATCCCTGGTCATAGTATTTTTTTTGGTTTCTGTTCTGCTTCTGCTGCGGTATATTTTTTGGTTTTATTCTGTTTACTGCAATATTTTTTTAGTTTATGTCCTGCTTCTACTGCAATATATTTTTGGTTTCTCTGTTACAAAATTTCTCGTTCTTCTATTGCAAAAATTTCTTGGTTTTTCTCATCTTCTGTTTGCTTTCCCAAAGCCTCCTTCTTTTTCGCCTAGTTTCCAAGTTTTTGCTTGCCTTTTTTTGTTGAATGCCATTGGTTTCACTTTTTATTTTCTTTTTTTTTTCTTCCCCATTCTCAGTTTCTGCATATCTCCCCAACTATTTTTCACGCCAATTGACTTCACGTTTTTCAAGTTTTTTTTCCTTTTCCTCCTCATTTTTTCTCCCTAAAAACCCGCGTCCCATGCACAGTTTCCTATTTTTTTTCCACCTCGTTTACAGCAATTGGCATCCCTTCTTCATTCTTTTCTTGATTTCTCTTTTTATAGTTTTCATTTCTCTTCAAATACGTCCCCCTTTTGTAACCGACCACCTTTTTTTCCTTAGTTTTTCTTCCTTCATGACATGCACATGCAATTTTTAAATGCCTTTTCATGTGGTAGCTCATTTCCATACATGTTTTTCGGTTTTCATGTATGGATACATATTATTAAACAAGGTGGGCTACATGTAAGCTTATCTTTAAGCCAAGTGGGCTTCCAGGCCATGTTTAATAATCATTTTGGGCTCTTAAGTGGGCTAAGATTTATTGTGGGCTAAGATTTATTGTGGGCCAACCTTTTTTATCATTATATAAATATATATTTATTTTTGCTATTTATTATTTATTTTTTGGTTTTTTTGTTATTTTTACTTTCAATATATTTTAATATATTATATTATTTTTATTATTATATTTATCTATGTATATTTTTTATTTTTATTTGTGTTTTACTTAATGGCTACCAATGGGCCATCAATTAGGCTTTCATAAAAATGGGCCTTTTATTAGGCCACTTTGGGTATTGTTTGGACCTATACAATAAGCCTCACAATGAGGCCCACATTGAGGCCTCACCTTTAAGCATTTTGAAAAGAATTGTGTACTGGACCTAAAAAAATTATGATCAAAATCAAATTGCAAAACCAAGTTTAGGTTAAAATAATAAAATATTTTGGACAAAATTAAGTATCTATAGCCACTAGTTTATCAGACCGGTTCAACCTAGGTGCCCATTCAATTTGGCCAATTTGGTTGGTTTTGGTAGTTGAGGTCATATTAAATAATGAGGGAGGTAGTTTAAGAGGTAAAATTTAGAGTGAAAAATGTGAAAAGACATTCACCAGCGGCATTTTGACATATGGCACAATCTGGGCTATTCATTTGATCTGAGGCACGGTTATATAAAGGGCTGTTGGGACTTTCATTTTTCACCTTTTTGCTTTCTTGCTCTTCATCCAACCTAAACATTCCGACTTCAAAAGCTTTTTTTTTCCTTTTTTTATCTTACAGTTTTTATTCTTTCATCCATTCTTTCTATTTTTCTTAGTACTTATTCTCCCTATCATGTCTTCTAGCTTTAGTTCTAAGGAAGCTAAGCCAAGAGTTTCGGAATAAAGTCGAAGGGAGGCCAACTTAGATAAGATGATGATGATCTAATCCCAACAATCATCAAAGGTCGAGATTATCATAAGGTGGCTTATTGACTCAACCTAATGTCTAAGGAAGGGCAGCAACAAATTGATAAGAATGGTTGGATAAGAAAAGAATGGGTCTTGAGTATGGAAGAGTTATGTGTTGAGATAGATTTTGACTCAAAAAATCTACCTCATTTTCCTATCTTTCAGGTTGGCCCATTTTTCATGATCAACTTTTCTTTGTCTTCGGCTATTTCTTTTTAGAGGTCCAGTCTCATTAGTCTTCTTTTTTTTTTTTGCTCTTCCTCCTATAAATGCTTATGTTATTTTTTTTTTCCTTTTTGGTCAACTCTTGTTGACATTACCTTTTCTTTTGAGAAGTTTCTTCATCTCTTATATTCTCTCGAGGTCATGGTGTTCTCCATCACTACTCTAACTCAAAATCTTACTTCTCTTCAAGAGTTTGAGTTTTCTAACTAAGAAGGCTTCGATGATGAGAAAGGTTTCGATAAGGAACGAGAGGAGAAGAATACCCACATTAGGGAAGGCAATGATGAGGAAGGGAGTTCCTTAAAGTAAGATAAATTGCTCTAGGTTCCTATATATACCCCTTGCTCCCTAGGTATAATCCCCAATTACATGATGAAGAACCTAAAGGGTAAGGCAAATCTCGAGGACTGCCCCAATATGTATTCAGCTCATCATGTCCATTTTCTAAGAGTGAACTTTCACTTTTCATAGAAAGAGTATAGCATATTGATGCCAAACTCCTCAAATTAGGTCACCAATAAACTAGAGCCTCATCAGCTCTAGGTATATTGGGATTCATTTTTGGTTGGTCTAAAGTTCCCACTTCATTCTTTAGTTGTTTTAATTTTTAATTATTATAATTTAACAATCACTCAGTTTACTCCTAACTCAATACAGTACATAGTAAGTTTTATTATTCTTTGTCAACATTTAAATATTCTTCATGACCTTTTTTTATTCAAGAAATTTTTTTCTATCAAAAAATACCCCAGTGATAAGAGGTGGTTTTATGTCACAGCTCGATCCAATAAAAAACTGTTCACTGATTGTCCAAGCTCTATAAAAAATTGAAAGCTACTATTCTTCTACCCTTAGAAACAAAAAAAGAATAAAAATAATGAAATCGAGGTTGAGGTCAAGGCTTGAGAGGTAATAAATGAGCTTGGTAAGTTTGTAAATGTGCTTATTGCTCTTTCTACTCTAGATCTATTAGATTAGGATAAACTAATGGAGTACATCTATAGAGAGAGCTTGTCATAGATGCCTACGAGCTAACTTCCTCTAAAGTAATAAACGAGATAAAGTGCTAAGCTAATTAGATAATCTTTATTTTATTTGATTTTTTCTAACTTTCAACTCTGTTTTGTAGAGATCTCTACCAATAATAACTTTGACTTCTCTCTCTTTCAACATGAGCCTAAGTTTAAGAATGTCCAAAATAAAAAGATTTAGCTTGGTACCATCTTTCGAGAGAGGACTAAGGTCATCAATCTTAAGATGTATAAGTAGCAGAGCTCTTCAGCTTAGAACCTTGTTGCTAGTAAGAGACATAAGTGAACAACCTATCGGGAGTTCTCCTCAGTAACTCCCCTTTATTTTGCTAAGAAACCTAGGACTGAGGCCTTCTCCTCCATCCTAAAAAATCTTGAGTCTAGGGTTTAAAGGCCCAGATCAAATAATGTCAGCACCAACCTAGAATTCACTCATAGTGATAACCTACTAGAGACCTCTGATGTGTTAAGAAGGTATGGTCTCAGTCCCTCCCAACAGTAAGTTTCATTTTACCTTAGCTCAGTTTTCCCCTTATTTCTTTACTTTGTTATTTTTTTAAGTCAGAGTTCATCTTTTGCAGTTTACCAAAAACTCTCACCTTAACCTTCTGATAACACCAGCCAAGCTCTTTACCATGCTTACTTAGCAATGGCCCACTTGCTCAAGGCTAAAAAAGACATGACTATCTTGGATAAGAAACATAAGAAGAGCTCAGATGCCTTAAGCAGTTTTAGGTTAAACTTTAGCACTACCAATAAAAAAAATTAAGTTAAGAAAAAAAATTGATAAGCTGATAGCCAAGCTGGAGAACGTGTATATTAAAAAGGCCCCAATAGAGTTTATAAAGGAATAAGTTAAGTTGAAACTTAATGATGCTTAGGCTAAAATTGTAAAGCTGAGGTCCAAGCTCGAGGCTAAGGTGAAAGAGAAAGAAAAGATCAAACAAAAGGGCAAAGAGGTCTGTAGGGACGAGGTCATCCAAGAGTTTAAGCTTTAGAAGAATTCCTTTAGCTCCAGGTGCAGTTCTCAAGGGATAATGTACTCGGTGCCTTTGAAGTCATGAATGATGAAATTTAATTTAAATTCATTGACTTCAACCTTGACCTCTCTAACATCAACTTAAACAACATCAGATTGAGGCCTCTTCTACACGATTCTAATGATAGGGGGAAGAGGAAGAGAAAGAGGAAGAGAAAGAGGAAGAGGACGAGGATGTAACGATGGACGATGAGCTTAAGGCTACCCTAGCCTTCGAAGCTGAAGAAGGATCTACCAATGCTGTTGCTGCTAAAGCTAATGAAAGTGCTGCTTTGCTACTGATGCTTAGAAGGCATTTTCACTTTTCTTTGTTTGTGTTAATTTTTATAAATTTTTGTTCAAGTGTGAGGTTGGATTTTTGTGGTGACCTTAGTTTGAATCATTCTGTTTAACTTCTGTCAATTACCAATTTTTGTACTGACCTACTAACAATTAATGGAAATCCTACTTCAAATCTTATTTCTTCTTTTATTTCTTTAATTGTTCAAGTAAAAAAGTTTAAAGTTTAAGCTCAGACAAAAATTTACTGAATAATCTGATGGTTTAAGTTTAGCAAACTTAGCTCGGATAACTTAAACTAATTCAACTAAATGCTAATTTTATTCAAAATAATTCAACTCTCAACTCGATTAGAGTGAGCTTAAAACTCAACTAAATGTTTAAGAAAAATCGATCTTGATATGTGTCTCAGGTAAAACTACATTAGGTTGATCGAAGCTTGGGCTTAGGAGGTAAAACAAATATCATATCATCAAAATGTTAAAGCCTTAGGTTAGATTTAGCTAAGGTCATGTTAAGACAGGGAAAATTTAAGACTCGTAGTGAACATTATCATCATGACTTCTTTCAGTAATTTTTTATTGTAAATGTGAGCTCGGCTATGTCGAGAATTTGATAGTATACTTTTAAATTATCTGTATTCCATGTCCTTGGTGAGAGACTATCATTCATGTCTTGTAATCTATAATTCATATCATAGATGACTTTCTTAACCACATATGATGCTTCCCAAGTTAGAGTTAACTTGGCACTTCGTCATCGACTCCGAAGGCTTTAGTTTTTCTAAGTAGTAGGTCACACTTCTTGATGTTCTTATGTTAGACTCTTTTATTGTAATAGTTGGATACCTTTTGTTGATAAGCTGCTATTCAAGTTAGGTCATGTCTTTTTGCTCTTCAACTAGGTCGACCTTTAGGGCTTTTTCATTTTTTTTCCTTAACCTCAGTTTGAATCTCAAGCTCGATAGGCCAATATATATGCACACCATGGCTTCTGTTCCAAATGCCAAGTGGATAGGGATTTTTCTAGTAGGGACCTTTGTGGTTGTCTTCAGGACCTATAGTACTCTAGAGAGCTCATCGCCCACTTATTCTTGGCCTCATCTAGTCTCTTCTTCAGGGCCTTTAATATTGTTATATTGGTGGCCTTTACTTGTCTATTAGATTAGGGGTGGGTGACCAACGTGAATATTAAATCTATGTGGAGGTTGAAATATCATTCTTTGAACCTTGGATTTTTAAATTGTTTGCCATTATCCATAATCGTGGATCGAGGTAGGTTAAACCTGCAAACTATATTTTTTCATATAAATTTATCAAATTGAGCCTCTGTTGTAGTAGTTAAGGCCTCGACTTCAAGCCATTTCATGAAGTAGTTTACTACTTTTAGGATAAATTTCCACTGGCCTATGGCTAGGGTAAATGGTCCGAGGACATTGATCCTTTACTGCATGAAGGGCTAAAAACTGATGATAAAAATGAGCTTGGTCAATGGAAAGTGCTACACATAGGTGAATTTCTAAGATTTGTCACATATTTTTACCAAGTTAGTTGTATCCTTTCCGATGATAGGCTAATAATAGCCCTGTCTAAATACCTGTAAGCAAGCGATTGAGGTCTGGGGTGATTCTTACATATCCTTTCATGAATTTCCTTTAGGATATAGTTTGCTTCTTTATTGTCCACACATCTTAGGTAGGGTAAGTTGAAAGATCTTCTATATAACTTTTCATTGATCATTATGTACTAAAGAGCCTTCTTCATCAAGGCTTTAACTTGAATCTTATCTTCATGTAGCTCTTTTGTAGTTAGGTACGCCTTGATCAGGGTCATTTAAGTTTTTTTTTTTTTTTTATCTATCTGACTAGTTTCTTTTTGTGTTTTTTCTCCACTAAGATTTGGTTCGAGTTCTCCATCATTATCCCTAAAGTCAATTTAGATAAAGAATCTACTAGTGAATTTTCAGACCTGAATTTTTTTTACCTTAACTTTTTGAAAAACGACGATGAGAGCCAGTGCTTTGTATAAGATTTTTCAAGCTCTTTCTTTTTGAGCTTTGAACTCACCATTTATTTATTCGACCACTAATTGAGAATTACTGTATATAGTTATATACTTAACATTTAACTTAGTTGCTAGTCTTAAGCTGGCTATTAGTGCTTCAAACTCGACCTCATTGTTAGATGCCTTAAATTTAAATTTTAAGGCGTACTAATATTGCAAGCTTTTTAGACTGATCAAGATAAGGTCAACCCTACTGTTGTGGGTAGTAGCCAATCCATTAACAAAAAAGTTACCACATTCATTTTTCTATCACTTTTTAAATTTTCTTAACTTGTTTGTCAAAATGAGCTGATGTGAGCTCTACAATGAAGTCTATCAGTACTTGAGATTTTAAGGTCAACTTGGGGAGTATATATAAGTCAAATTCACTAAGCTTTACTATCCATTTGATTAGTTTACCTGACACCTTGGCTTCTGGTAGACTTGCTTAAATTATTGGTTAGTCAATACATGAAATGTGTAAGTTTGAAGGTATGGCTTGAGTTTTTTACCTAATGTAACAACCATATAGGCTAACTTTTCTATCTTGGTGTAGTTTATCTCTGATTTCGTTAGTACCTTACTCATAAAGTAGACCGACCTTTGTTTTATTTTTTCTTCGCAAATTAAAATTGAGCTGCTGGCTTAGTCGATGGTGGCCAGATATAGATACAATGTCTCATCGATCTTTAGTTTGTAAAAGATTGGTAGAGAGGACAAGAACTCTTTAAATTCATCAAATGCTTTCTAACATTACAGGGTCCATCTAAAGTTAGAGGTATTTATAAAGATTTTGAAAAATAGTAGGCATTGCTCTGTCGATCTGAGTATAAACCTACTTAGGGTGACTATTCTTTCAGTTAACCTTTGCACTTCTTTCATCAAGGTCAGTGCTTTTATGTCTAAAATTGCCTGAATATTCTTTAGGTTTAGCTCTATCCTTTTTTGTTGATCATATAGTTGAGGAATTTACTCGATGTGACTCCAAAAGCACACTTGTTTAGGTTAAGCATTATGTTGTATTTTCTTAAGGTATCAAAGCTCTTTCCTAAGTCTTTCAAGTATTCGGTTGGGCTCTTACTTTTTACTATCATATCATCCACATATACCTCCATGTTTTGACTGATCTAGTTATTAAAAACCTTATTCACCAATCTTTGATAGGTTGCTCTTACGTTTTTCAAACCAAAAGGTATTACTTTGTAATAGTAGAGACCTTTTTCAATAATGAAAGCCATTTTTTACTAATCTTCCTTCAACATTTTAATTTTGTTATAGCCAGAATAGGCATTTATAAAACTGAAGAGGCTATGCTTGGCACTATCATCCATAAGTTGATTTATGCGGGGAAGAGAAAAACTATTTTTCAAACATGCTTTATTAAGGTTGATAAAATTAAAGCACATCTTTCATTTTTCATTGTGTTTTTTAACCATAACCATGTTGGTTATTCCAGCAATGGAGGATGGATGTTTTTGGCCCTTTCATCCTAACCATAGGGCAGAAAAGATTTGTTATAGTGGTAGTTGATTATTTTACGAAATGGCTTGAGGATGAGGCCTTGGATACAACAACAAAAAACTTAGGTTGAAAAATTCATTTGGAAGAATATAGTCTATATATTTGGCTTACCTCAGTCCATAATAATAGATAATTAGAAGTAGTTTGAAACTTTGAGTTTTAAAAAGTGGTGTTCTAATATTCACATCAACTTAAAGTTCACGTCAGTTGCCCACTTTCAATCTAATAGTCAAGCCAAGGCGACCAAAAAAACAATACTGGAAGTCCTAAAAAATAGACTAGATGAAGCCAAAGGCAAACCGGGCTGATGAGCTGCCTGGAGTCCTATGGGCTTTGAAAAAGACGACAAAAGTCCCCATAAGAAAAACTCCCTTTAGCCTAGCATTTGGAATAGAGGTCATGGTGCTTGTTGAGATTGATCTTTCAAGCTTAAAAGTTAAGCTCAAATCAAAAGAGAGAAACGAGGATGCCTTTAGAGCAGATTATGTAATTCTGACCAGAATAGCAGTTTACCAATAGAAAGTATCTAACTACTACAATAAAAAAGTTTAGTGTAAGAATATAAAGAAAGGTAACCTAGTGTTCAGAAAAATTGAAATCTCAAGGGTAGACGACCGAGGTGAAAACTTAGCCTCTAACTGGGAAGGCCTTTACGTTGTCAAAAAGGTCATACATGACACAATCTATATATTACAGGATATGGATGGAACCCCATTTGAAGGACATGAAACACGACAATCTCAAAGTTTACTACCAATAGTTTGATAGAGCCGAGCTCACATTTTTAAATTTTGAAAATGTTGATTAAATAAAGTTTGCATTTTGATTACATTTATTATGAAAGTCATAAGCATAGGTTGCATCAATATTAGAGTTAATGAACTATTTGATCTAATTTTGAGTTAATCGAGCTGATCTAGGAAATAGATCGATAGCCAAAGTAAACCAAACTAGGATTTAGCTGATCTTCAAGTTGCATAAAAATCAAGTTAAAGTTAAAGCATAAAAAGAAGACAAAGAAAAAGCAGAGCTAAAACTTAAACAAAAATACTTGCATTCATTACCATGATTGAACTCCATTAAAGTGATTACAAAAAATCAATTGACAAAAGTTTAGTTAAGTGATTTGAATTGAAAAAAAAAAAAAACTCGACCTCATACTTTACAAAAAATTACAATAAAAAGAAACAAAAAACAAAAAGCCTTTATCCTCCTCAATTCCCCTTATCATTAATAGCAAAAATAGGTTTGTCCTCAGCTTCAGGAGTAATGGCGACCTCGAGTTTGGCATCCACATTGGTGTTCTTATCTTTATCATCCCCATCCTCTTCCTTCTTAGGCTAGACTAGAAATCTAGTCTTAAGATTGTCCAGTCTGATGTTGGAGAGATTGAGGTTTAAGTTGGTGATTTTATATTGCACCTTATCTTTACAGAGCTCGAAGGCGTTGAGGACGTTATTCCTTAATAATTCAACCTGAAAGTCTGAATATCTCTCAAAAGCCTTGAACTTTTGGATGATCTTTTCCTTACATTTCTCTTTAACTTTTTCCTTGACCTTCTGCTTAGCCTTCAGTTGGGACCTCAACTTTGCTATTTCTACTTAAGACTCGTTGAGTTTGAGCTCAGCCTATTTTTTTATTGAGTCAGTTAAGACGTTTTGCACCTATACCTCTTTCAATTAATCATCAGGTTGTTAACCCTTTTCTTCTGCTTCGATTCTTTCTTATGAGAAATAAAGAGGTTGGACTGCAGATTGGCGATCACATCATTATTTTTATAATTCTCCTAACCCTATATCTTTAGATTCTGTTCGATCTTTAGAACACAGGCCAAGGCCATATAAGTGTGGTGTAGGGCTTCATTGGCACACTGATTGAAATGAGCTGAAAGCTTGTGAAAATCTATAAAAGAAAGCCAAGTTCAAATTTAGAAAAATAGTGAAATTAATAAGAATGATATGAAAATAGAGCTAAATGACAACTCACTATTTGGAGAGACCATGATCTTTGTAAACTTTTTAACCATATCAACATTCTTTAGAGGGTTTTCACTGACATTGTACTTTAGACCAGTAGAGAACTTCTCCAAGCTAGTCTTTAAGACTTGGACCTTAAGGTTGGCTAGAGAGGGAAATGTTTTAGATCTCTACTTCTTGGGGGGAAATAGACTTGGACTTTTCGACCTACAACCACCTTTTGCTTACCTTTGGTGATGGCAAGAATTTGAGGTAAAAAACCTGGCTTCTAAATGACAGGGGGAGCTATTATTTTAATTCCCCCAAGAAAAGGCCCTGAGTTGGATGGGCTACTTCTTTTGACTTTTTCTTGGCTTTGGCTTGTGAAGGTACTTGCAAAAGTCAAAGGTCTTGGATGGTTGAGTGTTGTTAGCCATCTCTGTAAGATGAAGTAAGTGTTAGAAAAAATTAACAAAATCAAATACCCTACGAGGTTACCATATACTTACCTTAGTACTTGGACTCATTCACTACTTCAAGGTAGGTCATCTCATTTATGTCTATAACCAACATTCCTTTTTTGGTGAACTCTAAAATTGTCTCGATCTTTAAGGTCAAACGTCGAAAGAGGAATGGCCTAGTCAATAAAAATTTCGAGTGATAGTTAAATTATAAGAAAGAAAAAGTTCAACAAACAAAACATGTAAAGGAAACCTTAGACTAACCATTATTGGATCCCAGCACACCTAGATTTTGTAACTTTCCAACAAGTTAGTGACCTGGTCTTTAGTGGTTAGCATCAATATACTATACCTCTCTTTTGAAAGGCTAAAGTTAACCTTTAAAAAGTGGATGTGATGAACAGAGCACATGTTAAGGTAGTCTTTGAGGTTAACCTTACTCTTTAAGCTCTTCATCACATCCTTAAGGTTTAAACCTAAAGAATAATAAGTGTAAAAGGGGATTTAAGCTAAGCCTTTTAAGTCTGAGGAGGACTATTCCTTATCCTCACCTTTTTTGGCCTGATTGGTCTCCCCTTCCTATTTCTTTTTAGAACCTTCATCATCATTAGAGCCCTCTTTGTTAAAAAACTCAAACTTTACCTAAGATAGAGGAAAATGAGGGTTCTCAAGCTCAAAGTTAATGGCATCACAAAGCTCATATGTTTTCTAAAATACCTATTCTCCTTAACATGGGCATTATTTTCTACTCTCTTTTACTCTTTCTCAAACATTGGATTAAGCCAATGCACCATTCTATTGTAGTCTTTCCTGCAATGACTGAGGGGAACCTATTATCATTGTCTTTACTGTTGAGTCGACCTCCCTTAAAAACTAACTTCTAACTCCCCAAACCTCTTGAACTTGCACTAGTAGTCATTATAAAAGAGAAAAAAAATGTACCGACATAAAGAAAAGACAGATGGAAAAAGGAAAGAACTTTTAGGTCAGTTGAAACAAGGAAAGAACTTTTAAGTCAGATAAAACATATCAGTTTGAGAATGAAAAGGTAGAAAGGTGAAAAAATGAAGATCTTAGAAAGCCTTTTATATAGCCAATGTTTTGATCATATGAACAGCCAAGATTATGCCATGTGTTGGATGATTACCAGGTACGACCTTTCATCTTTCTAGCTTCAATTTTTACTATCCAAATACCAATTTTCTCAGTAAATACGATTTTCAAACAATTGAAGGGTAAATCATTCATTCTACTTATTCAGGCTGACCAGAGTAGTCATAGAACCAAGGGCTAAACAATTAAGTGGAATGATTATTAGGTCAATTCTGAGCTAGTTTTAGGGATCAAATCTTGAGAAGAAACACAAAGTCACATGTTGGACATGTGAGCCGTGTTTATAGTCACTTGGAAGCCTACTTAGCCCAATCTTGAGCCTCTTTGACATAAAGTCACCTACCTAGGTAAGTCTAGAATTGACCAGCTACACATATAATTTGAAGCCCATGCTAGAGGTCAAGCTTGGCACCTGTGCTTGCATTTCAGGTTGGCACACTCTAAGGTAACCAGGGGTACATTTAACAATGGTCACAAACCTCTCTCTCACCCAACTCTCACCTCAACCTCAATGACATTTAACTTCGGCAATGTGAGGTTGGATCCTTGGCTTAACTTTCCGAAAACTTATGCTCACAAACTTGAGGTTGGAATAGTGAATATGTAGACTAGAAAGGCTTGATCAAGCACATACTAGTTTGAAGCTTAGATTGTTTGGTGAAGGCTTAGAATGTTAGGGGCATTTTTTGGTTTAAAGGGCAAATTGGTCATTTCCCTTATTAGAGACTACTAGCAGACAACTAGGAGTATTTTTAACTTTTGGACCAATCTAACATATTGGCCAACCTGATATGTATAATGCCACGTCGAATCAATCACGTCACCATTTTGCCTTATAGACCCCTCATCTTTTACTTATAAATAAAGACATCTATATACTATCAATCCAATTCCATTCTTCTTTATCATTATTATTTTCCTCTCCTTTCAACTTCTATAATCCTTACTTTTAACTTGAGCGTTAGAGTGTAAATGCAGAGAATACTCTCTACCTTTATCCTAATTGCTCTCTTTCCTTTCTTGTGATTTTAGGGTTTGACCCTTAGCTTAGAGCTCGACCCCAACAAATATATATAAATAAACATTCAAAAATATCAAATAATTTGAGTAGTTATAATAACATTAACCAATGAAAACTTAACTTAAGTATTTCTTAAACCATCAATGAAAAAATAAAAATAGTATACAACATCAAGAGGCAATTAAGAGGGATATCATATTAAATTTTTTTATATCATATTAATTTTTTATCTAAAATGCCCTACATGAACATAATTTTTTTTTTTATAATTATGAAAATTTTGTTTGAAGGTAAGAAAAAAAAATACTCATATCACTATATTTAAATTTGTAATTATTAAATAGTCACTTTTTTATTATAATTCAAGATAACTCCAATTCAAATATAATTTTACAATAAGATTCAATAAAAGATTATGAATACACAAGTAAAATCAAAATACTAAAAGATATTACAATATTGAAATTACATTAAAATAGAAAACCTAAACTTAAAAAAAAAAAAAAGCCCTTTCCATATTCCAACTAAAAAGTAAGCGCCACAATTCCATGTAGTGAGCAATTTCACTGTTTATAAAAGCTGAGGGAGAAGTAAGCGCCACAATTCCATGATCAATTTCATTGTATATAAAAGCGAAGGGAGAAGGCAATTCACTCAATCAACCTCATGGCACCAAAGATTTTTAATCCATTTAAACAGTTAGTAAGTTCCAAACTCATAATGGTAAGATAACAAACACTATAATTATTAATAATTAAATGGATCAACTAATTTATTATACATGTGTCTCATTATCCTTGAAATCGTCTTCTATAACAAATTATAGAGCACAAATAGAGCTTACAAAATAGTAGCAATAGGAAATATTAGACAAATACCATAGAAGCAATAAAAATAATTCAACAGAAATCTAATATATAAAATAAAAATAATGCTCGAAGCTTAATGCAATCACAATTGCTTGAAAAGTATATCAATTTTGGATGAAAAATACTATATTAGTTTTATTGTAGAAAAAAAAAGTTCAACTTATCATCATATTAATATTCATTAAATTACACTACTAGAAAAAAAAGTTTTACCAACAGAATTTTCTCTCGATAATAGCTTAAATTTTGTTGATAATATATTTACTTAAAAAAAATTTTATTGATAGTAAGCAGATTCGTAATACTAATCCATCAGTAAGTTTAAAATTTCTTTAATAATTATCGACGAAATTTTTCATTGATAAATATTCTATCGGTAAAAATCCTGTTGTAATTGCATTGAAAATCCAGCAATATTCTATTAGTAAATCTGTCGATATTCCTTCAATAATTTTTAATTTTTGTCACTAAAACTTAAATTTTAAATAATACTTAACTATTATTTTATAATTTTATCATATTATTATATTTTTAAAATTGTTTTTAAAGTAATAATACGAATACTAAAATACATATATAAATATATATAAATAGACTAAGAAAATAAATAAATAAAACATTCCATTTCATTTATAAAAAATATAATAATATTTTACAAAATTATTTATAAATTCTAATTACATGAAAATACAAAAATACATATATGCTATAAATCCTTAACAAACATTTGGTAATACGAAAGGAACCTTTGACCTTCACACTAATCCTCCAAGTTCTTGCTTCTGTCTCGTTGCCAAAGACAAAGTCCATATACCTAATAGACAAGAAATCCAGACCTTCTACAATACATGTACATTTATTTCCACTCTGGAAAAATATGATAGAATGCTTACAGTTGAACTTTCTTCTGTGAATCCTTGAAGAACTCACAAATAAATGGAGCAGAAAGATTCATTGAGAACACCTGCAGACAAAATGAATGCTTCAGTCCATTAAGCCGGGAACACAAGTATAAAGAGGGATTTCAGTTGTCTGTGGCATAATATACCTTGTTATTTGCAGCTGCATGTTCAGCAACAAGCTGTATGGAGCCTGGAGATACGGTGAGAAAAAATCCAGCAATAAAAAAGTACTTGACCTTCTCAACTGCCTAAAAATATGTTATAAACAAATTACTCCTTAGAAGCTATAACCAGAGAGACATCAAATTTTTCATTTCAATTAATGTGTAATTAGACGAAAATAACAAAAAGAAAGCTATATCCAATATAATAAAAGAAAAAAAGTGTACCCAATGCCCAATTCTCTGGCCTCTTCAAATGCTCAGACTTGCAGTAATTTGCAACTGACAGATTTGCAATGAGTGACCTACACATAGATCTAACATTGAATCCAGCTACTCCAGTGGATAAACCATAAATGCTTACATAACATCTTAATAATTGGAACAAACATAATAAACAGTAAATTGGCAGCGTAGAAGAAACAAGGAAAAACAAGCTCGTTTTTTATGTTGGTGCAGATTCATCCTCAAGATAGTGAAAATTACAAAATAATAAAAAAAAAAGGCCAAGTTCTTCTATCTCTAGACTACTTTGATTAATTACCTTCATCACTTGCAAATGTAGCTCCTAATGAAAAAGTTGTAAGGCAACAAGCAATGAACATTGAAGCAAAATCAAGTTGAGGAAAGAACATCTTGGAATGTCGTTGAAGAGGAACAGCAGATCTCCTTTGCTTGATTTGAATGAAAAAACAAATGACATGAAAGATTGCGTTTTACTAAATATGAATATGAATGTCGAAGTTTCGATGAAATGAAATAAAGCCAAGAAGAAGAAATTTATTTGGCCGTTGAGAAAAAGAGGAAGGGAGTGAATACTTTTTGGTTTGAGATAAGAGACAAATTAATTATATATTGTACTGTCATTGGATGTTTGTATGACTTACCAAACAAAAATGTTGTCTTGTAGTAGCAAGTTGTATAGATATTATGCATGAAAATTTAATGAAACAAGGTCCCACACACACACACACACACACATATATATATAATGATGGAAATTGAAATCCATCTTCCTTTATTTAATGGTTTGTACGTATTTGTCCTCAAGAATATTATGTTTGTAGATATGTATTAAGTGATGAGAAAATGTAAAAGTTCACATTCAATTAATTGTAACTATTGTTAGGCTGGGGCAATTAAAAATAGATATTACACTTACAACAGCCAGTTTATGCCAAAACATAATCAAACTCGAATGTTTGTGACACAAGCATTGCTGTAGATACCTACTGTTTCCAACTACCCCTTGCCCTGATGAATATATTTAACAAAATTCATGAGTATTTTAAATTTCAATCATATTTCTTTTGCACATTTTAAGTGCTACCTATTTCACGTTCATCTATGAGATTTTAAGAAATTTATCTTGATTATCAAAAATGGTAATCAACTATTGCCTTGTTCATCCAACGGTGTTCTAACACAGAACTTAGGTAGTTGAATGTGCAGAGATTGCTATGACATCACTTTTTCAGCATACTACAGCTAACCAGTCCAAAGGAAACATGCTGGACAAATGCTAGTACTTAGTAACAGAAGCAAAATCATGTTACATGATCTGATTGGTGAAAATTTGGTCCATTTAAGAGATTTCACTAGTAAAGAAGATTATAATGAAATAGACTATCAAGGATTCTGGAAAGTCCTTTCTGAAATTCCTCCCCCAAGAAAAAAGAACAATTTCAAAAGGGGGATTGGAAACAGAGTTTGTAACAACAAAATTGTGAAATTAGTTTCAAGAGGCTTACACAGGCAAAGGCCATCAGTTATCCCTCAAAGATTCACATATTTCGACATAATTCAGAAACCTGCATGTAGAAACCTGCACCAATTTGGCAGTGATCAATAAATTGCGCTAATGCATTTTAAATGTGGAAATGGCCAAAACCTCCTAACCAACTTGATCAGTGCCTATCTTCATTTCAATTTTGGAATGCAGAACATTCATGCATTCTTTTAATTTTGCTAGAAAACATTTTGGTTCAGTTGTCAATTCATATAGAACTCAGTCAGTAAGCTAAAATTTTGCAATTACCAACCCCTATTATGGTACAACCATAAAGCATTTATCCTATGATGAAGACAGTTTAGTTTATATCCAGTCTTATGTCATTCATTAAGAATTTAAACTTCAAATATACAACATGTTTGAGCTCCTAAATAAAATAAAAAAAAAAGATTCAATTCCGATGCTAAATCTAAATCCTCATCTTAGATTGCCATCCCCTGCCTCAAGACATCCTAGTGCAAATGAAAATTGAAGAAAGGGAGCATATAATTCAACCTTCAACGACCTAACAGCCTTTAGCAAAAAGGAATACAGAAATATCCTTAACAAACACCAGCAGCAAGGGCCTAAAACAGCAGGAGGGTGATCTTGCTGATCTCATGCAGTACTAAGTTTGTTGCAATGTGGCTTTTCTAAGAGTTTTCATGCGTGCAACAAATGCCCATTACCCCTTATCAGAATATAGTTTCAGGAAAACCTTATGAAATTCAATTGTACTAATAATTTTTGCTTCTTGTTTCTATAATTTACCAGGAGACATACCAATTTACATCATCTTAAAAATTCTTAAACCCCAGTCAATAATCAATCTAAATAAAGATACCCAATTAAATTTAAACAAATAGTAAAACACAAGCACACGCACAACCCAAATAAAGAAGACCGCTTAAAATCCGAAAAACATCAAAACTTTCCCTTTGAAAAACAGTGGAATTTTGGAGTAATAGCTGAGGCTTGTGCTGTCGATGAAAGAAAATCAGTAATTATTTACTTTGGAAACCCAACAAAGTAGAGTATTTTTTGGTTCTTGTAATAGCACTTTTTTTGGTTCTTGTCGACATAATCGACAAGTAACGAGGGTTTACCCCAACGAATCTCTATCATCTACAGGCTAGGATTTCAAATACGGTGGCATAGCATCAAGCGTCGAGGAGAGAGGAGAGAAATTTAAGGTTCCTGCCGAGGGAGGAGGAAAAGAATTGACTTGTTTGACTTTCACCTACGGATTAGCAAAGAAATTTTCGTTCCTAAATTAAATTTTTTTATGACTTTTACCGACAGAAATTTATTGGTAATCCAATTATTTTATTTTATTTTATTTATTTATATCGATTTAATTTTCTTGTTTTTTCTTTAATTTTTTTTAATATAAAAAAATTCATCGGTAATCCAATAAAGATTTTACCTACTTTTGTGATGATAAACTTTGTATCAATTCGTCAACTTCTCATGTCAACATCATTTATGAAATATTGATAATTTTTTTATTGATAAATGTTATAAAGTTCTCCTTAAAACTCCGTCAATATATAAACCGAACCTAATAATAATATCTATAATTATTACTTAAAAGATTTAAAATAATAATATCAAGGCCATAAAAAAATAGTAATACTTGTGAGGGCAGCAAGACTTGAGTCTTAATTTTCACTAAGTCCACTAATAAAAAACATTAAATTGAAGATAAACATAAAATGAGATTTCAAGGAACAAGCACTACGTGAATTAAAGGATTATCAATATGAATTTTCAATAAATATCAGTCAGTCATGAAACTGCCTAGAAAAGATGTTAAAAAAAATGCAACAATAAAAGCAATAGCATAAAGCTAAAAAAATCACGTATTTTTTTAACATTTGAATGCAAGTCACCAAAACCCATCTCCGCTTGTGTAATTTGATATATCAATTCTCCTAAAGAATAAAGAATCATGTTACAAACACATCATGCATATAAATTATTACTAAAAAAAAAAAAAAATACTATAATTTAAATTTCCCAAACAATCCTCACATGTTTACTTGATAATCATTATTAATTTTCTCCTTTAATGCATTCGCAGTTTTATTATAAAAAAATATAACATAAATATTGCACATTTGTGGTTTTTACAATTGAAACTCATCAAATAATCTGGTCAATAATTAAGAAAACTTAAAAAATATAATAAAGAAAAATAATGAAAGATCAAAGAATCCAAACTCACCACATAAGGAGATATTTCTATTCAACCACCATGAAAACTTTTTCATTTTTTATTTGGAAATTTTATCATGCCATACTTTTGTGACCAAAATCCGATTGTTCTTATTTCTTCTAAAAATAAAAATACTAAAAGTTAGAAGAAATCATATATATATATATATATATATTCAATAATTGAATCCAGAAAGGCTAGGAGTACTAAACTCATAATTGAATTTGATTCTATTGTGGCTGTGAATTGGTGTAAAAATAGGACAGGTTGACCATGGAAGGTGTGGAACTTATGCTTCGAAATTGATAGGTTAATCAAGAATATCTGTAATGTAAATTGATCTAATGTGTCGAGGGAATAAAATGAGATGGTTGATGCATTGGCTAAGGCAAGTGTTTAACAGGAAGGAATTTTTCATGGCGTAGCGGTTATGTAGTTGTACGTTAGGATAATAGAATTAAGGGGAGCTGATTTTCTATATGATGCTAGTGAGCTCTGTGCTTAATGTTATTAGACGCATCTTTATTTATCTAGGAGTTAGAAGGTGATGTAATAAGATTATGTTTGTAAGTTGCGAGTTTATCTCATCTTTTATTAATGAAAATTTTGGCCTGATAAAAATATATATTCAATAATTATTCCATTTTTTAAAATTTTAAAATTTAAAAAAATGAAGTTTATCCAAGTTTGATTTTAAATTAAAATAAAATAAGTTTGTATAATTTAAAATTAAAATATTGTATGATTTTAAATTGAGATAAGATATCATTTTTTATTTTAAATCATTGAAATATAGATGAAAAATTGATAAATCACAATGAATCATCCAAAAAATTTTATTTATTTAAATTTGTGAGGATATTAATTTAGCCAGCATATGATTTTATAGTTGTTATGATTTAGAGATTTAATCTTTAAAAGCTATTAGAATTTTGGTTTTCATATGTATTGGTAAGAATGAGTTATGGTATTTTTTTTTTTTTTTGCTTAAATTAGGATAAATTTTTATACATTAAGGTCATGTTTGATGTATAGAATTATTGATAGAATAGAATGATAATTATCATATATTATATTTGATTTGTATCTAAAGAGAATGATAGTGATTGCAAGGAGAATTAATATCCTCTTAGCATATAATTATTCAATCTTCCTAAGTGGAGAGGATTATTTTTAATCTATGAGATTAAATTTACATGTTCAATTATATCTTTAAAAATTATATCAATAATTTAAATTGTATAAATTTTTGGGAAGAATAATTTTGACAAATGAATAAATTATCTTATTTTAATCCTCGCACACATCAAACATGAGATAGGATGGCATTATTGAATCTAATCCTATTCATAATATCATCTTATCGTATCTTATTATAATCTTGTGTACTAAACATGACTTGAAAGAATTGAATAAATGTAATTTTTAATAAATTTTAAATTTTAAAAATTAAATAATTAATTAAATAAAAGTTATTAACCATCCTATGTGTCACTAATACAAGTTGTCCATATAGAATTACACATAACCAGACTTTATAAACTAACCATGTATTTTGTAATATATATATATATATATATGATTTGGCAATTATTTGTTTTGGTCTCTTTGATAAATTCTGACACTGGAGTGTTTGTACATCGTACAACTTGAGTTGAGACTAAGGCAAACTTATCTAAAAATAAGATGGGCTTATCCTTGGTCCAAATCCACTAAATAAATGCATATATAAGGTGGGCTGAAATACGAAGATTGTGTTCACACTAGCTAGAAAAGAAGAGCATGAATATGGATGTAATTGAGATCAAATTCATTATCATGTGATCTACAGGAGTAAATGGGTAGATTATGTTCACATGCAAATTCCATGATTTTAGGCATGATTCTAGTAATGCAATATGAAAGTTTCCATGCTTGGAGGGATGTTCCTAGGCTATATATTTTCTATTATTCTTTGGTGGAGGGGAGAATAAAGTTTTCTTTATCCTTAGACAATCTTCTAGATTATTTTTTTCAAGTTTTATATCTCTTAGGTGGATTTTCTAGAGTGATGAACTTCTTTTGTTCTATATCCTCGATTAGAATTTTTAAGGTAGTGTTTCTATATCCCTAGTTTCTAATCTTGGTGGTGAACTTTTATCCCTTTTAATCTAATAATCATATTCTACCATTATTCAAATTTTTGTGAGTTATTTTCTTTATGAGTTTTTTTTTCACTGTTAATTTTCACATCTCAAACATCAATTCTCAACATCAAATTGGTATCAAAGCTATAATAGGTCATCATTATCAAGCACTAGTAGAAGAGGTTGAAGGCAACATTGACGTTGCAGCAACTACCAATATTAACCTAAGGGATGCCTTTATAGAGGAGATGCAGTAACAATTCTTCAACTACAACATCAGCTACATATACAAGAAGAAAAAGAAGAGGTAATGAGGCAACGAAGGAGAAATGAAAAAGATGAAAGAGAAACCATTCCATTCAAACAACAACGATTATAATGATAGCACCCTATCTCATCCATGACAAGTTAGAGACTATCTACATAGAAACCAACTTCAACCTAGCATATTCAATCCGAAGATAAAAATTCTTGAGTTTGAGGGGAATATGCAACTTGAAAAATTCTTAGATTGGCTACACACGGTGAAACGTATATTTGAATACCACGATGCCCTAAAAATCACAAGTTGAAGTTAGTGGCTATTAAACTAAAAAAGCATGAATCTTTTAATGGGAAATTTGAAGAAGCAAAGGGAAAGAGAAGGCAAGAGAAAAATTACAACCTAAGAAAAGATAAAAAGAGAGTTGAAGAGAAAGTATCTCTCAGATAACTTTTGGCAAGATATCTTTCTTAGGCTCCATAATTTGAAGCAAAAAGATCTTTTAGTAGAAGAGTACACGGTTGAGTTTGACCACCTCATGTTAAAATATAAATTGGTAGAATAGGAGGAGCAAACTATTACCCGATATCTTAGAGGATTGAAGATTGAGATAGCTAATAAGATGCAGCTACAACCTTATTGGACTTTTAATAAAGTATACAAGCTTGCCCTTAAGGTAGAGAGATAACAAAAAGAGGCTCATGGTAGTAACTTGAGATTTGGGTCTCGAGAAGGCAAGCTTCAGTTTAGTGAACAAACCAAAAGGTGTTTTAAATGTCAAAGGCTTAGATACATTGCCTCAAAATGCCTAAATAGGAAGATTGTGACTCTAGTAGAAAAAAACTGGAAAAAAAAAATAAAGAGGAGCTAGTTGAAGAGAATCAAAACCTTGAAAGAGAAGGAAGAGGGGACCTATGGCGATTGTGAAGAATCTTAGTCATACAATGTAGCTTGAAGACTGCACTGCCAAAGAAAAAGATTGGTTGTATAAAAATGTGTTTCACACTCGGTGTACTACCTATTGAAATATATGTGATGTTATAATTGATAGTGAAAGTTTTAAAAAACGTAGTTTCTACCTTTATGGTGCAGAAATTAGGTCTCAAGATAGTGGATCACCCCCAACCATATAAGTTTATCTTGGCTACAGAAAGAGAATAAAATCAGGTTAGTAGAAGTGTTGGGTTCTTTTTCGCATAGGAAAGAATTACAAAGATGAAAGTGTGGTTGTGGATGTAGCTCCAATGGATGCTTGCCATTTATTATCTCGAGAAGACCTTGGTATTAGAATGAGCGGTTATTTATAATGATTACTACAACACTATACACATTTTGTAAAATGATGGATACAAAATCATCCCTAGGCCCTACCAAAGCTATGGTGATGTCAACCAACCAAAAGGGAAAGAAACAGCTTATTTACTAAGGCCAATTACACAAAAAAAAAAAATTAAGATAGATGGTATTATGTATGCACTAGTGTTGATTGAGGAAAATAAAAATAGTGAGGAGCCCCTTGCAGTGATACAACCATTATTAGCAAAATTTCAAAAAGTTGTTGAAAAAAGGTTACCAATTGGTCTACCACCAATGAGGGACATTTAACATTGCATAGACCTTATCCTAAGAGCCGTTTTACCCATTGGTTGTAGCCTTTTTGAAATTGTTATTGGTAATAATGTAATATGTCTTTTAGATTTAATTCAACTTTATACTAATAAGAATTTTGATAGAAATGTAGAAGAAAAAGCCAAGAGTATCAAAATATTTCATGAACAAGTTCATAATAGAATTTTATTCAAAAATGAAAAATATAAAAAGAGTAATAATCATGCATCGAAGACATATGAAGTTCAAAGAACATGATTTAGTGTGGATTAACTTGTGAAAAAAAAGATTTTCTCAAGGAAAGTTTGAGAAATTACAACCTAAGGCAGATGGTTCATTTAAAATTCTCCAATGCATTGAAAAAAATACCTACAAGATAGAGTTTTTCTATAGAGTATCTTTCACATTCAGTATTACTGATTTGTTACCCTACCATGGCAAGAATACTAGTTTAGACATGAGGACAAGTCTTTTTCAACCAGAGCAGATTGACACCAGAGTGTCTGCACATCATACAATTTAGGCTGAGACTAAGACAAACTTATCTAAAAATAAGATGGGTGTCCAAATCCACTAAATAAATGCATAAATAAGGTGGGTTAGAATAGAGATTGTGTTCACACTAGCTAAAAAAGAAAAGTATGAATATGGATGAGATTATGATCAGATTTATTATCATGTGATCTGCATGAGTAAATGGGCAGATTATGTTCACATACAAATCTCATGATTTTAGGCATGATTCTAGTAATGCAATCTAAAAGTTTTCATACTTGAAAATGATGTTCTTAGTTTATATATTTTCTATTATTCTTTGGTAGAGAGGACAATAGAGTTTTTTTTATCCTTAAGCAATCTTCTAGATTGGTTTTTTTTCAAGTTTTGTATCTCTTAAGTGAATTTCTTATAGTGGTGAACTTTTTTTTATCTGTATCCTCAATTAGATTCTTAGGGTGGTATTTTTGTATCCCTAGTTTCTAGTCCTGGTAGTGAACTTTTATCTCTTTTAATTTAATAATCATATTTTGTCATTATTCAAATTCTTATGAGTTATCTTTTTTGTGAGTTTTTCTGTTCACAGTTAATTTTCACATCTGAAACATCAATTCTCAACATCAAATTGGCATTAGAGCTATGATAAGTTGTCATCGTCAAGCACTAACAAAATAGGTTGAAGGTAACACTGATGTTACAGTAACTACTAATGTTGACTCAAATGATGCCCTTATAGAAAATATGCGATAACAAATCATTTAACTATAATATTAGCTGCATATACAAGAAAAGAGAGAAGATATAAAGAGGTAATGAAAAAGAAACAAAGAAGATGAAGGAAACCATCCATTCCATGAAAATAATAATGATTTTGATGATAGCACCCTATCTCACTAATAACAAGTTAGAGACTATCTACGTAGAAACCAACTTCAACCTAGCATATTCAATTCAAAGATAGAAATTCTTGAGTTTGAGGAGAATATACAACTTGAAAAATTCTTAGATTGGCTACATATGGTGAAACGCATATTTGAATACTATGATGCCTTTATATATCATAAGATAAAGCTAGTGACCTTCAAACTTAAAAAGCATGCATCTTTTTTATGGAAAAATCTGAAGAAGCAAAAGGAAAGAGAATGTAAGAGAAAAATTACAACTTGGAAAAAAGATGAAAAAAGTTATGAAGAGAAAGTATCTCTCACATAACTTTTCGATAAGAATGTAATTCCAATCGATTCCATAATTTGAAGTAAAAAGGATCTCTCAGTGGCAAGGAATATATGGATTGATTTTTTTGCTACCATCTCATCCTTAAAATACGAAATTTGGGTGGACCAGGAGGAACGTTAGACTATTATCCGATATTCTTGGAGGATTGAAGATTGAGATTAGCAAATATATGGTACAGTTACAATCCATATTAGACTTTCAATGATCTATGCAAGATTGCCCTTAAGGTGAAAAGATAACAAAAGAGGCTCGTGGTAGCAACTTGAGATTTGGTCTCGAGAAAACAAGCCTTAGTCTAGTGAACAAACCAAAAGGTGTTTTAAATGTCAAGGGCTTGGACACATTACCTCAGAATGCTTTAGAGGAAGATTGTGACTCTAGTAGAGGAAGACTTGAAGAAAAATGAAGAGGATCAAAACCTTGAAAAGGAGAAAGAGGTGACCTATGGCGACTGTTGAAAAGCCTTAGTCATATAATG
>NW_019168470.1:19140362-19199498 GCF_002303985.1 Durio zibethinus | reverse complement strand
TAAATGACAACTCACTATTTGGAGAGACCATGATCTTTGTAAACTTTTTAACCATATCAACATTCTTTAGAGGGTTTTCACTGACATTGTACTTTAGACCAGTAGAGAACTTCTCCAAGCTAGTCTTTAAGACTTGGACCTTAAGGTTGGCTAGAGAGGGAAATGTTTTAGATCTCTACTTCTTGGGGGGAAATAGACTTGGACTTTTCGACCTACAACCACCTTTTGCTTACCTTTGGTGATGGCAAGAATTTGAGGTAAAAAACCTGGCTTCTAAATGACAGGGGGAGCTATTATTTTAATTCCCCCAAGAAAAGGCCCTGAGTTGGATGGGCTACTTCTTTTGACTTTTTCTTGGCTTTGGCTTGTGAAGGTACTTGCAAAAGTCAAAGGTCTTGGATGGTTGAGTGTTGTTAGCCATCTCTGTAAGATGAAGTAAGTGTTAGAAAAAATTAACAAAATCAAATACCCTACGAGGTTACCATATACTTACCTTAGTACTTGGACTCATTCACTACTTCAAGGTAGGTCATCTCATTTATGTCTATAACCAACATTCCTTTTTTGGTGAACTCTAAAATTGTCTCGATCTTTAAGGTCAAACGTCGAAAGAGGAATGGCCTAGTCAATAAAAATTTCGAGTGATAGTTAAATTATAAGAAAGAAAAAGTTCAACAAACAAAACATGTAAAGGAAACCTTAGACTAACCATTATTGGATCCTAGCACACCTAGATTTTGTAACTTTCCAACAAGTTAGTGACCTTGTCTTTAGCGGTTAGCATCAATATACTATACCTCTCTTTTTGAAAGGCTTAAAGTTAACCTTTAAAAAAGTGGATGTGATGAACGAGCACATGTTAAGGTAGTCTTTGAGGTTAACCTTACTCTTTAAGCTTTTCATCACGTCCTTAAGTAGTTTAAACCTAAAGAATAATAATGTGTAAAAGGGGATTTAAGCTAAGCCTTTTAAGTCTGAGGAAGACTATTCCTTATCCTCACCTTTTTTGCCTGATTGGTCTCCCCTTCCTATTTCTTTTTAGAACCTTCATCATCATTGGAGCCTCTTGTTAAAAGACTCAACTTTACCTAAGATAGAGGAAAATGAGGTTCTCAAGCTCAAAGTTAATGGCATCACAAAGCTCATATGTTTTCTAAAATACCTATTCTCCTTAACATGGGCATTATTTTCTACTCTCTTTACTCTTCTCAAACATTGGATTAAGCCAATGCACCATTCTATTGTAGTCTTTCCTGCAATGACTGAGGGAACCTATTATCATTGTCTTTACTGTTGAGTCGACCTCCCTTAAAAACTAACTTCTAACTCCCCAAACCTCTTGAACTTGCACTAGTAGTCATTATAAAGAGAAAAAAATGTACCGACATAAAGAAAAGAACAGATGGGAAAAAAGGAAAGAACTTTTAGGTCAGTGAAACAAGGAAAGATCTTTTAAGTCAGATAAAACATATCAGTTGAGAATGAAAGGTAGAAAGTGAAAAAATGGAAGATCTTAGAAAGCCTTTTATATAGCCAATGTTTTGATCATATGAACAGCCCAGATTATGCCATGTGTTGGATGATTACCAGGTACGACCTTTCATCTTTCTAGCTTTCAATTTTTACTATCCAAATACCAATTTTCTCAGTAAATACGATTTTCAAACAATTGAAGGGTAAATCATTCATTCTACTTATTCAGGCTGACCAGAGTAGTCATAGAACCAAGGGCTAAACAATTAAGTGGAATGATTATTAGGTCATTCTGAGCTAGTTTTAGGATCAAATCTTGAGAAGAAACACAAGTCACATGTTGGACATGCTGAGCCGTGTTTATAGTCACTTGGAAGCCTACTTAGCCCAATCTTGAGCCTCTTTGACATAAAGTCACCTACCTAGGTAAGTCTAGAATTGACCAGCTACACATATAATTTGAAGCCCATGCTAGAGGTCAAGCTTGGCACCTGTGCTTGCATTTCAGGTTGGCACACTCTAAGTAACCAGGGTACATTTAACAATGGTCACAAACCTCTCTCTCACCCAACTCTCACCTCAACCTCAATGACATTTAACTTCGGCAATGTTGAGGTTGGATCCTTGGCTTAACTTTCCGAAACTTATGCTCACAAACTTGAGTTGGAATAGTGAATATGTAGACTAGAAGGCTGATCAAGCACGTACCAGTTTGAAGCTTAGATTGTTGGTGAAGTGACTGAATGTTAGGGCATTTTTGGGTTTAAAGGGTAAATTTGGTCATTTCCTTATTAGAGACTACTAGCAGACAACTAGGAGTATTTTAACTTTTGACCAATCTAACATATGCCACCTGATATGTATAATGCCATGTCGAATCAATCACGTCACCATTTGCCTTATAGACCCCTCATCTTTTACTTATAAATAAAGACATCTATATACTATCAATCCAATTCCATTCTTCTTTATCATTATTATTTTCCTCTCCTTTCAACTTCTATATCCTTACTTTTAACTTGAGCGTTAGAGTGTAATGCAGAGAATACTCTCTACCTTATCCTAACTGCTCTCTTTCCTTTCTTGTGATTTTAGGGTTTGACCCTTAGCTTAGAGCTCGACCCCAACAAATATATATAAATAAACATTCAAAAATATCAAATAATTTGAGTAGTTATAATAACATTAACCAATGAAAACTTAACTTAAGTATTTCTTAAACCATCAATGAAAAAATAAAAATAGTATACAACATCAAGAGGCAATTAAGAGGGATATCATATTAAATTTTTTTATATCATATTAATTTTTTATCTAAAATGCCCTACATGAACATAATTTTTTTTTTTATAATTATGAAAATTTTGTTTGAAGGTAAGAAAAAAAAATACTCATATCACTATATTTAAATTTGTAATTATTAAATAGTCACTTTTTTATTATAATTCAAGATAACTCCAATTCAAATATAATTTTACAATAAGATTCAATAAAAGATTATGAATACACAAGTAAAATCAAAATACTAAAAGATATTACAATATTGAAATTACATTAAAATAGAAAACCTAAACTAAAAAAAAAAAAAAAGCCCTTTCCATATTCCAACTAAAAAGTAAGCGCCACAATTCCATGTAGTGAGCAATTTCACTGTTTATAAAAGCTGAGGGAGAAGTAAGCGCCACAATTCCATGATCAATTTCATTGTATATAAAAGCGAAGGGAGAAGGCAATTCACTCAATCAACCTCATGGCACCAAAGATTTTTAATCCATTTAAACAGTTAGTAAGTTCCAAACTCATAATGGTAAGATAACAAACACTATAATTATTAATAATTAAATGGATCAACTAATTTATTATACATGTGTCTCATTATCCTTGAAATCGTCTTCTATAACAAATTATAGAGCACAAATAGAGCTTACAAAATAGTAGCAATAGGAAATATTAGACAAATACCATAGAAGCAATAAAAATAATTCAACAGAAATCTAATATATAAAATAAAAATAATGCTCGAAGCTTAATGCAATCACAATTGCTTGAAAAGTATATCAATTTTGGATGAAAAATACTATATTAGTTTTATTGTAGAAAAAAAAAGTTCAACTTATCATCATATTAATATTCATTAAATTACACTACTAGAAAAAAAAGTTTTACCAACAGAATTTTCTCTCGATAATAGCTTAAATTTTGTTGATAATATATTTACTTAAAAAAAATTTTATTGATAGTAAGCAGATTCGTAATACTAATCCATCAGTAAGTTTAAAATTTCTTTAATAATTATCGACGAAATTTTTCATTGATAAATATTCTATCGGTAAAAATCCTGTTGGTAATTGCATTGAAAATCCAGCAATATTCTATTAGTAAATCTGTCGATATTCCTTCAATAATTTTTAATTTTTGTCACTAAAACTTAAATTTTTAAATAATACTTAACTATTATTTTATAATTTTATCATATTATTATATTTTTAAAATTGTTTTTAAAGTAATAATACGAATACTAAAATACATATATAAATATATATAAATAGACTAAGAAAATAAATAAATAAAACATTCCATTTCATTTATAAAAAATATAATAATATTTTACAAAATTATTTATAAATTCTAATTACATGAAAATACAAAAATACATATATGCTATAAATCCTTAACAAACATTTGGTAATACGAAAGGAACCTTTGACCTTCACACTAATCCTCCAAGTTCTTGCTTCTGTCTCGTTGCCAAAGACAAAGTCCATATACCTAATAGACAAGAAATCCAGACCTTCTACAATACATGTACATTTATTTCCACTCTGGAAAAATATGATAGAATGCTAACAGTTGAACTTTCTTCTGTGAATCCTTGAAGAACTCACAAATAAATGGAGCAGAAAGATTCATTGAGAACACCTGCAGACAAAATGAATGCTTCAGTCCATTAAGCCGGGAACACAAGTATAAAGAGGGATTTCAGTTGTCTGTGGCATAATATACCTTGTTATTTGCAGCTGCATGTTCAGCAACAAGCTGTATGGAGCCTGGAGATACGGTGAGAAAAAATCCAGCAATAAAAAAGTACTTGACCTTCTCAACTGCCTAAAAATATGTTATAAACAAATTACTCCTTAGAAGCTATAACCAGAGAGACATCAAATTTTTCATTTTCAATTAATGTGTAATTAGACGAAAATAACAAAAAGAAAGCTATATCCAATATAATAAAAGAAAAAAAGTGTACCCAATGCCCAATTCTCTGGCCTCTTCAAATGCTCAGACTTGCAGTAATTTGCAACTGACAGATTTGCAATGAGTGACCTACACATAGATCTAACATTGAATCCAGCTACTCCAGTGGATAAACCATAAATGCTTACATAACATCTTAATAATTGGAACAAACATAATAAACAGTAAATTGGCAGCGTAGAAGAAACAAGGAAAAACAAGCTCGTTTTTTATGTTGGTGCAGATTCATCCTCAAGATAGTGAAAATTACAAAATAATAAAAAAAAAAGGCCAAGTTCTTCTATCTCTAGACTACTTTGATTAATTACCTTCATCACTTGCAAATGTAGCTCCTAATGAAAAAGTTGTAAGGCAACAAGCAATGAACATTGAAGCAAAATCAAGTTGAGGAAAGAACATCTTGGAATGTCGTTGAAGAGGAACAGCAGATCTCCTTTGCTTGATTTGAATGAAAAAACAAATGACATGAAAGATTGCGTTTTACTAAATATGAATATGAATGTCGAAGTTTCGATGAAATGAAATAAAGCCAAGAAGAAGAAATTTATTTGGCCGTTGAGAAAAAGAGGAAGGGAGTGAATACTTTTTGGTTTGAGATAAGAGACAAATTAATTATATATTGTACTGTCATTGGATGTTTGTATGACTTACCAAACAAAATGTTGTCTTGTAGTAGCAAGTTGTATAGATATTATGCATGAAAATTTAATGAAACAAGGTCCCACACACACACACACACATATATATATAATGATGGAAATTGAAATCCATCTTCCTTTATTTAATGGTTTGTACGTATTTGTCCTCAAGAATATTATGTTTGTAGATATGTATTAAGTGATGAGAAAATGTAAAAGTTCACATTCAATTAATTGTAACTATTGTTAGGCTGGGGCAATTAAAAATAGATATTACACTTACAACAGCCAGTTTATGCCAAAACATAATCAAACTCGAATGTTTGTGACACAAGCATTGCTGTAGATACCTACTGTTTCCAACTACCCCTTGCCCTGATGAATATATTAACAAAATTCATGAGTATTTTAAATTTCAATCATATTTCTTTTGGACATTTAAGTGCTACCTATTTCACGTTCATCTATGAGATTTTAAGAAATTTATCTTGATTATCAAAAATGATAATCAACTATTGCCTTATTCATCCAACGGTGTTCTAACACAGAACTTAGGCAGTTGAATGTGCAGAGATTGCTATGACCACTTTTTCAGCATACTACAGCTAACCAGTCAAAGGAAACATGCTGGACAAATGCTAGTACTTAGTAACAGAAGCAAAAATCATGTTGCATGATCTGATTGGTGAAAATTTGGTCCATTTAAGAGATTTCACTAGTAAAGAAGATTATAATGAAATAGTATCAAGGATTCTGGAAAGTCCTTTCTGAAATTCCTCCCCCAAGAAAAAAGAACAATTGCAAAAGGGGGATTGGAAACAGAGTTTGTAACAACAAAATTGTGAAATTAGTTTCAAGAGGCTTACACAGGCAAGGCCATCAGGTTATCCCTACAAAGATTCACAATTATTTCGACATAATTCAGAAACCTGCACGTAGAAACCTGCACCAATGGCAGTGATAAAAAATTGCGCTATCATTTATAAATGGTGGAAATGGCCAAACCTTCCTAACCATACTTGATCAGTGCTATCTTCATTTCAATTTTGGAAAGCAGAACATCCATTCAACTTTAATTTTGCTAGGATACATTTTGTTCAGTTGTCAATTCATATAGAACTCAGTCAAGTAAGCTAAAATTTTGCAATTACCAACCCCTATTAATGGTACAACCATAAATCACTTTATCCTATGATGAAGTCATTTTAGTTTATACATGGCTGCAGCACCCAAAATTTGTGCATTTATATCCCAGTCTTATGTCATTCATTAGAATTTAAACTTCAAATATATAACATGTTTGAGCTCCTAAATAAAATAAAAAAAAAAGATTCAATTCCGATGCTAAATCTAAATCCTCATCTTAGATTGCCATCCCCTGCCTCAAGACATCCTAGTGCAAATGAAAATTGAAGAAAGGGAGCATATAATTCAACCTTCAACGACCTAACAGCCTTTAGCAAAAAGGAATACAGAAATATCCTTAACAAACACCAGCAGCAAGGGCCTAAAACAGCAGGAGGGTGATCTTGCTGATCTCATGCAGTACTAAGTTTGTTGCAATGTGGCTTTTCTAAGAGTTTTCATGCGTGCAACAAATGCCCATTACCCCTTATCAGAATATAGTTTCAGGAAAACCTTATGAAATTCAATTGTACTAATAATTTTTGCTTCTTGTTTCTATAATTTACCAGGAGACATACCAATTTACATCATCTTAAAAATTCTTAAAACCCAGTCAATAATCAATCTAAATAAAGATACCCATCTAAACTTAAACAAATAGTAAAACACAAGCACACGCACAACCCAAATAAAGAAAACCGCTTAAAATCCGAAAAACATCAAAACTTTCCCTCTGAAAAACAGTGGAATTTTGGAGTAATAGCTGAGGCTTGTGTTGTCGATGAAAGAACATCAGTAATTATTTACTTTGGAAACCCAACAAAGTAGAGTTGTTTTTGGTTCTTGTAATAGCACTTTTTTTGGTTCTTGTCGACATAATCGACAAGTAACGAGGGTTTACCCCAACGAATCTCTACCATCTACAGGCTAGGATTTCAAATACGGTGGCATAGCTTCAAGCGTCGAGGAGAGAGGAGAGAAATTTAAGGTTCCTGCCGAGGGAGGAGGAAAAGAATTGACTTGTTTGACTTTCACCTACGGATTAGCAAAGAAATTTTCGTTCCTAAATTAAATTTTTTTATGACTTTTACCGACAGAAATTTATTGGTAATCCAAATATTTAATTTAATTTAATTTATTTTATATCGATTTAGTTTTCTTGTTTTTTCTTTAATTTTTTTTAATATAAAAAAAATTCATCGGTAATCCAATAAAGATTTTACCAACTTTTGTGATGATAAACTTTGTATCCATTCGTCAACTTCTCTTGTCAACATCATTTATGAAATATTGATAATTTTTTTTATTGATAAATGTTATAAAGTTCTCCTTAAAACTCCGTCAATATATAAACCGAACCTAATAATAATATCTATAATTATTACTTAAAAGATTTAAAATAATAATATCAAGGCTATAAAAAATAGTAATACTTGTGAGGGCAGCAAGACTTGAGTCTTAATTTTCACTAAGTCCACTAATAAAAAACATTAAATTGAAGATAAACATAAAATGAGATTTCAAGGAACAAGCACTACGTGAATTAAAGGATTATCAATATGAATTTTCAATAAATATCAATCAGTCATGAAACTGCCTAGAATAGATGTTAAAAAAAATGCAACAATAAAAGCAATAGCATAAAGCTAAAAACATAAATTTTTTTAACATTTGAATGCAAGTCACCAAAACCCATCTCTGCTTGTGTAATCTGATATATCAATTCTCCTAAAAAATAAAGAATCATGTTACAAACACATCATGCATATAAATTATTACTCCAAAAAAAAAAAAATACTATAATTTAAATTTCCCAAACAATCCTCACATGTTTACTTGATAATCATTATTAATTTTCTCCTTTAATGCATTCGCAGTTTTATTATAAAAAAATATAACATAAATATTGCACATTTGTGGTTTTTACAATTGAAACTCATCAAATAATCTGGTCAATAATTAAAAAAACTTAAAAAATATAATAAAAAAAAATAATGAAAGATCAAAGAATCCAAACTCACCACATAAGGAGATATTTCTATTCAACCACCATGAAAACTTTTTCATTTTTTATTTGGAAATTTTATCATGCCATACTTTTGTGACCAAAATCCGATTGTTCTTATTTCTTCTAAAAATAAAAATACTAAAAGTTAGAAGAAATCATATATATATATATATATATATATTCAATAATTGAATCCAGAAAGGCTAGGAGTACTAAACTCATAATTGAATTTGATTCTATTGTGGCTGTGAATTGGTGTAAAAATAGGACAGGTTGACCATGGAAGGTGTGGAACTTATGCTTCGAAATTGATAGGTTAATCAAGAATATCTGTAATGTAAATTGATCTAATGTGTCGAGGGAATAAAATGAGATGGTTGATGCATTGGCCAAGGCAAGTGTTTACAGGAAGGAATTTTTCATGGCGTAGCGGTTATGTAGTTGTACGTTAGGATAATAGAATTAAGGGGAGCTGATTTTCTATATGATGCTAGTGAGCTCTGTGCTTAATGTTATTAGACGCATCTTTATTTATCTAGGAGTTAGAAGGTGATGTAATAAGATTATGTTTGTAAGTTGTGAGTTTATCTCATCTTTTATTAATGAAAATTTTGGCCTGATAAAAATATATATTCAATAATTATTCCATTTTTTAAAATTTTAAATTTTTAAAAAATGAAGTTTATCCAAGTTTGATTTTAAATTAAAATAAAATAAGTTTGTATAATTTAAAATTAAAATATTGTATGATTTTAAATTGAGATAAGATATCATTTTTTTTTTATTTTAAATCATTGAAATATAGATGAAAAATTGATAAATCACAATGAATCATCCAAAAAATTTTATTTATTTAAATTTATGAGGATATTAATTTAGCGAGGATATGATTTTATAGTTGTTATGATTTAGAGATTTAATCTTTAAAAGCTATTAGAATTTTGGTTTTCATATGTATTGGTAAGAATGAGTTATGGTATTTTTTTTTTTTTTGCTTAAATTAGGATAAATTTTTATAAATTAAGGTCATGTTTGATGTATAGAATTATTGATAGAATAGAATGATAATTATCATATATTATATTTGATTTGTATCTAAAGAGAATGATAGTGATTGCAAGGAGAATTAATATCCTCTTAGCATATAATTATTCAATCTTCCTAAGTGGAGAGGATTATTTTTAATCTATGAGATTAAATTTACATGTCCAATTATACCTTTAAAAATTATATCAATAATTTAAATTGTATAAATTTTTGGGAAGGATAATTTTGACAAATGAATAAATTATCTTATTTTAATCCTCGCACACATCAAACATGAGATAGGATGGCATTATTGAATCTAATCCTATTCATAATATCATCTTATCGTATCTTATTATAATCTTGTGTACTAAACATGACTTGAAAGAATTGAATAAATGTAATTTTTTAAAAATTTTAAATTTTAAAAATTAAATAATTAATTAAATAAAAGTTATTAACCATCCTATGTCACTAATACAAGTTGTCCATATAGAATTACACATAACCAGACTTTATAAACTAACCATGTATTTTGTAATATATATATATATATATATATATATGATTTGGCAATTATTTGTTTTGGTCTCTTTGATAAATTCTGACACTGGAGTGTTTGTACATCATACAACTTGGGCTGAGACTCAGGCAAACTTATCTAAAAATAATATGGGCTTATCTTTGGTCCAAATCCACTAAATAAATGCATATATTAAGGTGGGCTAAAATACGAAGATTGTGTTCACACTAGCTAGAAAAGAAGAGCATGAATATGGATGTAATTTGAGGTCAAATTCATTATCATGTGATCTACAGGGTAAATGGGTAGATTATTGTTCACATGCAAATTCCATGATTTTAGGCACGATTCGAGTAATGCAATATGAAAGTTTCCATGCTTGGAGGGATGTTTCCTAGCCTATATATTTCTATTATTCTTTGGTGGAGGGAGAATAGAAGTTTTCTTTATCCTTAGACAATCTCTAGATTATTTTTTTCAAGTTTTATATCTCTTAGGTGGATTTCCTAGAGTGATGAACTTCTTTTGTTCTATATCCTCGATTAGAATTTTTAAGGTAGTGTTTCTGTATCCCTAGTTTCTAATCTTGGTGGTGAACTTTTATCCCTTTTAATCTAATAATCATATTCTACCATTATTCAAATTTTTGTGAGTTATTTTCTTTATGAGTTTTTTTTTCACTGTTAATTTTCACATCTCAAACATCAATTCTCAACATCAAATTGGTATCAAAGCTATAATAGGTCATCATTATCAAGCACTAGTAGAAGAGGTTGAAGGCAACATTGACGTTGCAGCAACTACCAATATTGACCTAAGGGATGCCTTTATAGAGGAGATGCAGTAACAAATTCTTCAACTACAACATCAGCTACATATACAAGAAGAAAAAGAAGAGGTAATGAGGCAACGAAGGAGAAAATGAAAAAGATGAAAGAGAAACCATTCCATTCAAACAACAACGATTATAATGATAGCACCCTATCTCATCCATGACAAGTTAGAGACTATCTACATAGAAACCAACTTCAACCTAGCATATTCAATCCGAAGATAAAAATTCTTGAGTTTGAGGGGAATATGCAACTTGAAAAATTCTTAGATTGGCTACACACGGTGAAACGTATATTTGAATACCACGATGCCCCTAAAAATCACAAGTTGAAGTTAGTGGCTATTAAACTAAAAAAGCATGAATTCTTTTAATGGGAAAATTTGAAGAAGCAAAGGGAAAGAGAAGGCAAGAGAAAAATTACAACCTAAGAAAAGATAAAAAGAGAGTTGAAGAGAAAGTATCTCTCAGATAACTTTTGGCAAGATATCTTTCTTAGGCTCCATAATTTGAAGCAAAAAGATCTTTTAGTAGAAGAGTACACGGTTGAGTTTGACCACCTCATGTTAAAATATAAATTGGTAGAATAGGAGGAGCAAACTATTACCCGATATCTTAGAGGATTGAAGATTGAGATAGCTAATAAGATGCAGCTACAACCTTATTGGACTTTTAATAAAGTATACAAGCTTGCCCTTAAGGTAGAGAGATAACAAAAAGAGGCTCATGGTAGTAACTTGAGATTTGGGTCTCGAGAAGGCAAGCTTCAGTTTAGTGAACAAACCAAAAGGTGTTTTAAATGTCAAAGGCTTAGATACATTGCCTCAAAATGCCTAAATAGGAAGATTGTGACTCTAGTAGAAAAAAACTGGAAAAAAAAAATAAAGAGGAGCTAGTTGAAGAGAATCAAAACCTTGAAGAGAAGGAAGAGGTGACCTATGGCGATTGTGAAGAATCCTTAGTCATACAATGTAGCTTGAAGACTGCACCTGCCAAAGAAAAAGATTGGTTGTATAAAAATGTGTTTCACACTCGGTGTACTACCTATTGAAATATATGTGATGTTATAATTGATAGTGAAAGTTTTAAAAACGTAGTTTCTACCTTTATGGTGCAGAAATTAGGTCTCAAGATAGTGGATCACCCCCAACCATATAAGTTATCTTGGCTACAGAAAGAGAATAAAATCAAGGTTAGTAAGAAGTGTTTGGTTCTTTTTTCCATAGGAAAGAATTACAAAGATGAAGTGTGGTGTGATGTAGCTCCAATGGATGCTTGCCATTTATTACTCGAAAGACCTTGGTATTATGATATGAGGGTTATTTATAATGATTACTACAACACTTACACATTTGTAAATGATGGATACAAAATCATCCTAGGCCCTACCAAGCCTATGGTGATGTCCAAACCAACCAAAAGGGAAAGAAACAGCTTATTTACTAAGGCCAATTACACAAAAAAAAAAATTAAGATAGATGGTATTATGTATGCACTAGTGTTGATTGAGGAAAATAAAAATAGTGAGGAGCCCCTTGCAGTGATACAACCATTATTAGCAAAATTTCAAAAAGTTGTTGAAAAAAGGTTACCAATTGGTCTACCACCAATGAGGGACATTTAACATTGCATAGACCTTATCCTAAGAGCCGTTTTACCCATTGGTTGTAGCCTTTTTGAAATTGTTATTGGTAATAATGTAATATGTCTTTTAGATTTAATTCAACTTTATACTAATAAGAATTTTGATAGAAATGTAGAAGAAAAAGCCAAGAGTATCAAAATATTTCATGAACAAGTTCATAATAGAATTTTATTCAAAAATGAAAAATATAAAAAGAGTAATAATCATGCATCGAAGACATATGAAGTTCAAAGAACATGATTTAGTGTGGATTAACTTGTGAAAAAAAAGATTTTCTCAAGGAAAGTTTGAGAAATTACAACCTAAGGTAGATGGTTCGTTTAAAATTCTCCAATGTATTGAAAAAAATACCTAAAAGATAGAGTTTTTCTATACTTATAGAGTATCTTTCACATTCAGTATTGTTGATTTGTTATCCTACCATGGCAAGAATACTAATTCAGACATGAAGACAAGTCTTTTTCAACCAGAGCAGATTGACACCAAAGTGTCTGCACATCATACAATTTAGGATGAAACTAAGACAAACTTATCTAAAAATAAAATGGGTGTCCAAATCCACTAAATAAATGCATAAATAAGGTGGGTTAGAATAGAGATTGTGTTCACACTAGCTGAAAAAGAAAAGTATGAATATGGATGAGATTGTGATTAGATTTATTATCATGTGATCTGCATGAGTAAATGGGCAGATTATGTTCACATACAAATCCCATGATTTTAGGTGCGATTCTAGTAATGCAATCTAAAAGTTTTCATACTTGAAAGGATGTTCGTAGTCTATATATTTTCTATTATTCTTTGGTAGAGAGGACAATAGAGTTTTATTTATCTTTAAGCAATCTTCTAGATTATTTTTTTTTCAAGTTCTGTATCTCTTAAGTGAATTTCTTAGAATGGTGAACTTCTTTTAATCTGTATCCTCGATTAGATTCTTAGGGTGATATTTTTGTATCCCTAGTTTCTAGTCTTTATAGTGAACTTTTTATCTCTTTTAATCTAATAATCATATTTTGTCATTATCCAAATTCTTATGAGTTATCTTTTTTGTAAGTTTTTTCTGTTCACAGTTAATTTTCACATCTGAAACATCAATTCTCGACATCAAATTGGCATTAGAGCTATGATAAGCTTTCATTGTCAAGCACTAACAGAATAGGTTGAAAGTAACACTGATGTTGCAGCAACTACCAATGTTGACTCAAATGATGCCCTCATAGAAAATATGCGGTAACAAATCATTTAACTATAATATTAGCTGCATATACAAGAAGAGAGAGAAGATATAAAGAGGTAATGAAAAAGAAACAAAGAAGATGAAGGAAAACCAATCCATTCCATGAAAATAATAATGATTTTGATGATAGAACCCTATCTCACTAATAACAAGTTAGAGACTATCTACGTAGAAACCAACTTCAACCTAGCATATTCAATTCAAAGATAGAAATTCTTGAGTTTGAGGAGAATATACAACTTGAAGAATTCTTAGATTGGCTACATATGGTGGAATGCATATTTGAATACTATGATGCCTTTATATATCATAAGATAAAGCTAGTGACCTTCAAACTTAAAAAGCATGCATCTTTTTTATGGAAAAATCTGAAGAAGCAAAAGGAAAGAGAATGTAAGAGAAAAATTACAACTTGGAAAAAGATGAAAAAAGTTATGAAGAGAAAGTATCTCTCACATAACTTTTGATAAGATGTATTCCTTCGATTCCATAATCTGAAGTAAAAGGATCTCTCAATGGAAAAGTATATGGCTGATTTTGACCATCTCATCTTAAAATACGAATTGGTGGAACAGGAGGAGTAGACTATTACCCGATATCTTGGAGGATTGAAGATTGAGATAGCTAATGTGGTGCAGTTACAATCCTATTAGACTTTCAATGATCTATGCAAGATTGCCCTTAAGGTGAAAAGATAACAAAATGAGGCTCGTGGTAGCAACTTGAGATTTGGGTCTCGAGAAAACAAGCCTTAGTCTAGTGAACAAACCAAAAGGTGTTTTAAATGTCAAGGGCTTGGACACATTACCTCAGAATGCTTTAGAGGAAGATTGTGACTCTAGTAGAGGAAGACTTGAAGAAAAATGAAGAGGATCAAAACCTTGAAAAGGAGAAAGAGGTGACCTATGGCGACTGTTGAAAAGCCTTAGTCATATAATGCTGCTTGAGTACCGTAAATGCTAAGAAAGAAGATTGGTTGCATAAAAACATGTTCCACACTCGTGTACTACCTATGGAAAGGTATGTGATGTTATAATTGATAGTGAAAGTTTTGAAAATGTAATTTTTACCTTTATGGTGCAGAATTAAGCCTCAAGGCAGTGGATCACCCCCAACCATATAAGCTATATTGGCTGTAAAAAGAGAATGAAATCAAGGTTAGTAAGAGGTGTTTGCTTTCTTTTTTCATAAGAAAGAATTACAAGGATGAAGTGTGGTGTGATGTAGCTCCAATGGATGCTTGCCATTTACTACTCGAAAGACTTTAGCATTATGATAGGAGGGTTATTTATGATGGTTCTTGCAACACTTACATATTTGTGAAAGATGGATGCAAAATCATCCTAGGCTTTACCAAGCCCATGATGATGTCCAAACCAACCAAAAAGGAATGAAGTAGCTTGTTTACCAAAGCCAATTACAAAAAAAAAAAATTAAGATGGGTGGTACTATGTATGCACTAGTGTTGATTAAGAAAATAAAAATATTGAAGAGCCTCTTGTAGTGATACAACCATTATTTGCAAAATGTTAAGAAGCTATTCAGGATAAGTTACCAGTTGGTCTACCACCAATGAGGGACATTCAACATTGCATAGACCTTATCCCAAGAGCCGTTCTACCCATTGGTTGTAACCCTTTTGAAATTGTTTTTGGTGAGAATGCAATATGTCCTTTAGATTTAATTCAACTTTATGCTAATCAAAATTTTAATAGAGATGTAGAAGAAAGAGGCAAGAGTGTCAAATATTTCATGAACAAGTTTAAAATATAATTTTATAGAAAAATGAAAAATATAAAAGGGTAATAATGACGCATCGAAGGCATGTAAAGCTCAAAAAATATGATTTGGTGTGGATTAACTTACAAAAAGAAAGATTTTCTCTAAGGAAGTTTGGCAAATTACAACCTAAGACAGATAGTCCATTTAAAATTCTCAAGGCATTAGGAAAAGTGCCTATAAAATAAAGCTTCTCAACACTTATGGAGTATCTTCTACATTCAATGTTACTGATTTGTCACCCTACCATGGCAAGAATACTAGTTCAAACTTAAGGGCAAGTCTTTTCCAACCAAAGGAGATTGAAACTGGAGTGTCTACACATTGTACAACTTAGGTTGAGACTAAGGCAAACTTATCCAAAAATAAGATGGGCCTATCCTTGTTTCAAATCCACTAAATGAATGCATAAATAAGGTGGGCTGGAATAAAGAGATTGTGTTCATACTAGCTAGAAAAAAAAAGCATGAATATGGATGGGATTATGGTCAGATTGATTATCATGTGATTTGCAAGAGTAAATGGGTAGATTATATTCACATACAAATCTCATGATTTTAGGCATGATTCTAGTAATGCAATCTGAAAGTTTCCATGCTTGGAGGGATGTTCCTAGCCTATATATTTTCTATTATTCTTTGGTAGAGGGGAGAATAGAGTTTTCTTTATCATTAAATAATCTTTTAGATTATTCTTTAAGTTCTGTATCCTGTGGATTTCTAGAGAACTTTTTTATTGTATCTTTTAGAACTTAGATGTTGATCCTTAGTTTTAGTCTGAATGGTGATTTTTTTTAATCCAATAATATATCTACCATTTTGCAAATCATGAGTGTCTTCTAGTTTTTATTGAATATCTCACATTAAGGATTATCATAGTAGGATGGATTGTTCATTAATTATCAAATTGATTCAAGAGAAATTCGTAATATATTCACATTAAAATCCATGAGTTAGCATATTTTAGTAATCAATCATGAAAGTTTCACTTAAGGTTTCCTATTATATATTTTATTATTTGGTTGAGAAATAGAATTCTTTATCATTAAAAATACTTTAGATATCTTTAAGTTCTGTATCTCTTAGGTGGATTTCCTAGAGTGGTGAACTTTTATTACTTTGTATCCTTGGTTAGAATTCTTAGGGTGGTGTTTCTGTATCCCTTAGTTTCTAGTCTTGGTGGTGAACTTTTATCCTTTTTAATCCAATAATCATATTCTACCATTATTCAAATTCTTATGAGTTGTCTTCTTTGTGAGTTTTTCTGTTTGCAGTTATTCTCCACATCTCAAACATCAATTATCATGAATATGGATGGGATTGTGGTCAGATTATTATCATGTGATTTGCAAGAGTAAATGGGTAGATTATATTCACATACAAATCTCATGATTTTAGGCATGATTCTAGTAATGCAATCTGAAAGTTTCCGTGATTGGAGGGATGTTCCTAGCCTATATATTTTCTATTATTCTTTGGTAGAGGGGAGAATAGAGTTTTCTTTATCATTAAGCAATCTTTTAGATTGTTCTTCAAGTTCTGTATCTCTTAGGTGGATTTCCTGGAGTGGTGAACTTATATTGCTTTGTATCCTTGGTTAGAATTCTTAGGGTGGTGTTTCTATATCCCTTAGTTTCTAGTCTTAGTGGTGAACTTTTATCCTTTTTAATCCAATAATTATATTCTACCATTATTCAAATTCTTATGAGTTGTCTTCTTTGTGAGTTTTTCTGTTTGCAGTTAATCTCCACATCTCAAACATCAATTCCCGGCATCAAATTCCTTGTTCAATTTGCCAATAAAAATTGTTAAAAGTTTACTTTTCTCATTATTTTTATTTGAGTATGAAGTACTTCATTTGCAATGTCTATGGAGAGAGATTAATTTTCACTTACATTTGTTTACAAATTTATTTTTGGTCTTTTATATGTAATTTAATGTAAAGTTGAATCAATTTAATATTATTTTAAGTTACATTGGATTTTCAACTCAAAGTTCATACATATTCAGTAAATCTTTGGTTTTTTTTCACACATATGTAATAAATTTTTGGTTCACTGCATATGCTTCACTATGTAATTATTTTTTTTCCAAAAAAACATTAATGTGCCGAATTATTAAAATTTTGAGTTTCAATATCAATATGATATTTTTTTAATGATATGGTTTTATGGGTAAAATATGTATTTTCAAATTAATAAAAAGATAAATAATTATTAAAAGTAATCATGCATTTCCTTTAATTAATTAAAATAGATGAAATCATGTTGAAATCTAAATTAAATAAGGCAAATTTAATCGCATTTATAGAAAATGTTTAGTTTAATTTTTTCCATTTAACTTCTTAATTACATACAATATCTTAGAGAAAAGCCTATACATACAATATCTTAGAAAAATTATTTGATATATTACTATCATTTTTATTAATTTTTAATTATTTATTAATAAAATTTTTATTTGACATAAAAATAATTGAGTAACATTAATTATTTATTAATTTCATAAAAATTCTATTTACGTACAAATTTTAATGTAATGTCTTTAATGGTCATTTTATATTCTTAATATATTTCACTTCATCGCTACCGATGTTTTTGTATCTAAATACATATTCAACTACTGATTTAATTTCACTATTATAATAATCAATCTCACTACTAAAATTACTAATCTCAATTCCACTTTTATTTTGAATCTTACCCAAAAAATGGTTCAATACAAACAAATGGAATAGACAAAACTATTAAAAATGTATTTTTCTCGAAAAAATGATAACTTATATTTAAAATAATATTAACTTATACTTAATTAGAATGAATTTATATAATGAAAAATTAATAAAGTAACTTAAAGTTGATCCAAAATTTTTTATAAATATATTATTTTTTTAATAATATCATTCATTGAATGTTTAAATATTTTAAAATTATTATTTTCTTAGATATCATTTGAATATATACATATAAAAATTTTATATTTTATTAAAAATATTATTTATGTGCATAATTATATATAAAATATAATAACTCATGCATTGCACTAATTAGACATTAATAAAAAATAAAAATAATTGCACAATGAGTTATAATAAATTATAAAAATAATATTAAAATTGGAAAATTAATGGTCAGAAATTTGAAGTTATTTCTTGGCTGAAAAGGCTTTTTGTTCAACATAAGTTTTTTGAGAATTTTGTAATAAAACAATCAATTGGCTTTAGAACTTAGGAACATGACCACAAGCCATATTACAACAACAAAACAAAAAAAAAAAAAAATCTTAATTTCCTAGTGAAAAATGTTTAACATGTAAATGGAAAATGCTCAACTCTTTAATGGAATAGCCAAAAATATTGAGGAGGATTTTTGGGATAAGCGACATGAGAAAAAACCATTAATATGGATCCTTTAATAGAGGTGATATGGAGTTGTCATTGGCATTATAATATCAAAATTTTGGGTTTGTACCCACTAGGATAAAGACAACTTGTGCATCCCCAAGTTGAGTTCTAGTCTTAGCCCAAAACTAGTCCTAGCCTAAAGATGGTGAAAGGCCAATAAAAAATCGGTTTTTTTGGTAATGGTTTGTTTTGAGGTTAGCCTACAATTGACAGTGAAAGCTAAGAAGAAATTATGGCTAAGTAATTGGATTTCACCACCAAGATTGAAATTTTGGTGTTTGTACTGAACTTTAATTTCATGGTATTTTTGGAAAGATAAAAGATAAGAATGGTTAGAGGTAAAGACAAGAAGTGTTTTTTACATTTGCACTCCAACACACAAGTCAGAATAGATAAGGTTGGAAGGAGAGTAATAAAAAGAAATAAAGGTAGATTGGACTTGCTTCAATGTTTGCCTAGACTCTCATATTTATAGATAAGTGATGGGACACCATTAAGGGATAGTAAGGATAATGTCAAGCTGATATGGTACTGGATGTGTCAGATTGATTTGACATGTCAGGTTGACACAAATGTTGAAATTACCTCAGGTTGTCTATTAAAGTTTCTAACTAGAAAAAAAAATCACTATACCCTTTTGACCACAAAATGCCTCTAACATTCAGTCCCCTTATCAAATAATTTGAGTATCAGACTATTAGATATATGTTCAATGTACTCAGTGTAGGGTAGGTAGGCAAAAAGGAATGACGTGAAATTTGATTCTTTGAAGCTAACATCATAAAGGGGTTCAATATTAGGGGACAACTAGCCTTGAGCCATGGTCTAACCTTATAAGGGTCTGATATTGCACATATGTCTTAGGTTGGGTGTATAGCCGACTTGAAGGTAGTTGACGTATTAATTATTCGAGATGATCCGAGATTAATGTTGGAGTTCACTTGATCGATGTGGAATTTATGTTTTATTTCAAGAGTTTGGATTTAAGTCCTTACTTTGGATTTTGATAATGAGCCGAGCATTTGGTCTATCTCAGGGAGATGTCTAATCTGGCCAATTTAACTTGGGTTTTGTTTGGTTTGACTAGTCTAACGATATTAAATGAAGAGAGAGGTAGTTTAGGTAAGAAGATTTAAAAGGAAAGATGAAAAAATGTCTTCCCATATTCATTTTGACTTGTGGTATGATTCGTGCCATTCATTTAATATATGACGTAACTATATAAAGGGTAGTGGGGGCTTTTATTTTTCGCTTTCTACTTTATTTGCTCTTAATCTAATCTAAAATTTTTTTATCTTAAAGCTTTTCAGCCTTAAAGTTGTTCTTTTTTTTGTTTTCTTAGGTATGTACTCTCAACTATGTCTTCTAGTTTAAGTTTTAAGGAGGTTGAAAGTTTTAGGATAAAACCTAGAAGAGGTTAACTCAGGCAAGATGACAACAACCTAATTTTACCTGTCATCAGATGTCATGATTGCCAGAGAATGGCCTTTTGGTTCAATCGATGTTTAAGGAATAACACCAGTAAAACAAAGATAATGCTTAGGCAAATAGAGAACGGGTCCTAAGCATAGAGAAACTGTGTGCTCATATAGATTTTAACCTACAGAATCCACCTACTTTCCTCTTTTCTCAAGTCAGTCCATCTTTTATGGATGACCTTTTTTCATTTTTTTATTGTTTCTCTTTTTAGGGCTTAGTCTTATCAATTTTTTTCTACTTTTACTCTCTCACTAATTGCTGCTTCATTGTCACTTCTATTCCATCTCGATTAATTTTTGTTGAGATTACTTCTTTCTTGAAAAGTCTTTATTTCATCATTCTTTCCTTAGAGTTAAGCTACTTTTAGCCATGATTCAACCTCAAAATCTTACTCTTGCTTAGGAGTCAAAGTCTTCTGGCAGTGAAGACTCTGATGATGAAAAAGGTTTTAAAGAGGAACAAAGGGAAGGAAGCACTTTAGCTGGGAAAAATGATAGTGAATAGAAGGATCATATTGAGCAAGATAATCTGATCGAGGTTTCTATATATACATTTTGTGACCTTGGTATGATTTTTGAAAACGTGATGAAGGAATTAAAGGGTAGTGCTACTCATAAAGACTGTCCTAATATGTGTTTAGTTCACCATGTCTACACTTTGGAGATAACTTTTTTTTTTCTAAAGAGGGGTATAACATATTAATGTTGAACTCTTGAAATTAGATCACTAATAAACTACAGTCATATCTACTGTATGTATATTAGGATTCATTTATGGCCAATCTAAGGTTCTAACTTCATTTTTGGTTTGTTTTAATTTTTAATTCTTATAATTTAATTATCATTCAGCTCACTCCTAACTCTATATGGCATGTAGTAGGTTTCATTATTCTTTGCCAAAATTTGAACATTCTTCCCATTCTTCCTTTATTTCGAGAATTTTTTTCCTTTAAAAAGCACCCTGTGATAACAGGTGATACTACATAATAGCTTGACCTAATAAAAAATTATTTATCAATTGTTCGAGCTCAATAAAAAATTCAAAGTTACTATTCTTTTACCTCAAAAAATAAAAAATAAATAAATATAGTGGGTTGGAGGTCGGGACCACTATCGAGGTTGAGGCGTGAAAGATAAAAATGGGCTCAGAGTCTCTATGGATCTACTAGTGGCTCTTTCCATCCTAGATATATCAAATTAAGATAAAATACTATAGTATACCTATAGAGGAAACTCATCATTGATGCCTACGAGCTGACCTCTTCAAAAGTAATAAATGGGATAAAGTACTAGTTAGGTAAAAAGTAACCTTGTAGGATTTTATTTTAACCTAATTTTTATCTAACCATTAACTCGATCTTATAGGGATGTCTTCTAATGAAAACTTTGACTTTATCATGTACCAGCATGCACTTATATCCAAAAAAAGCCAAAAAAGATTCAATTCGAGGTTTCATCTCACAGAAGGGATAAAGTCATTAACACCTCAATTTAGCACTCATTAATAGTCTAAAAGATAAAGTCTAGGGTTGGCTGAGATCTTTCTTCAGCACAAGCACCTTATCATGCCAAAAAACCAAATGTGAAGGTCTCTTCTTCCATTTTAGAGAATCTTAAAGCTACAGTGTTAAGGCCTAGCTCGAAAAAAATCTTTATAAGGTTGGAGTTTGCTTTTATCGATAACCCCACCATGAACCTTGACATGGCGATAAGGTTTTGCAAGGTCACAGTCATACTACCTAACTTTAGCTTAACTTTTTTATTGTTCTTTGTTTTACTTAAAAGTTTGAGTTCAACCCATACAGTCTAACAAAAGTTCTTACTTCAGCCCCTGAACAATACCAATCAGGCCCTCTATCATACCATGCTATAGCCCACCTCTTTAAGGTCGAGAAAAATGTAGCTATCCTGATTGAATAGTATAAAAAGAGCTTAATGCTCTAGGTAATGTTAAGTCTAACCTCAGTGTATCCCATAAGAAAAAGGTTGAGAGGAAAAAAATGATGAGTTGACAACAAAGTTAAAGGCCATCTTGATTAAGAAAGCTTCAGCCAAGTCTATAAGAGAGCAGATTGAGCTTAAGCTTAATGATGCTCAAGTTAAGATAATGAGACTGAGGTCTGAGTTAGAGGCTAAAGAGAGAGAAGAGAAAGATCTAAAAAAAAAAAACTATTGAGGAATTCAAGGCTTTCAACAAATTCTTTTAGTTAAAGGTGGAATTTTATAGAAAAATGTGCTTAGCGCCTTTCAGTTGGCCAAGGATGAGGTATATTTTGAATTTTTTGACCTCAATTTTGACCTTTCTAATATTGATATCAATAATGACAATAAGGCCATGGATATTGAACTCGAAATAGCTCTAGGGACTGAGCATGATGGGGAAGAGTTTGGGGAATCAGAGGTCATTGCTACTACTTTTGCTGATGAGGATGTCACCACTACTGCTGATGTTGCTAATGCATGATTCTTTTTTTTTTTTTAACTTTTGTAACTTTTGTAAAATTTTTTGTTCTAGGATTGTTAATGTATGAGGTTAATTTTTATGGTGACCTCATATAGGGATTTTTTGTTGAGAACTTTGTACCTATCAATGAGAAATGAAATGTGATTTTATTCAATTTAGCTCAAATTTCAGTTCAATTGCATCATTATTTTTTCTGTATTCACGATCAAGTTCAAGCTTGGTTAATTATGATAATATGAACTTTATGGATTTACTTGGCTAATCAAGTTTAAACTTTAAGCCTAGTAAAGTAGGATGAGGATTTACTTAGTTGCTTAGTTTAGAAATACCTCAAATTAAATTAATTTGAGAATCCATCCAAGTTCCAAGTTTGATCTTGTTAGGTTGACTTGGTAATGAGCTCAGTGTAATCATAATTTGATTTCTACATTTGAGTACAAAATATAATGTGAGTTCAGCTTAGTTTAAGCTATTGATAATAAACTTTCATGTTATTCACATTCCATGTCTTTAGGATGATGTTGCCATTCATGTCCTTTAGTTTGTATGTTGCATCATGGATAATCTTTTTAACTACATATGGTCTTTCCTAAGTGGGGGCTAACTTGCCACCTCGGTTATCTACTTTTGAAGTTTTAACTTTTCTAAACACCAAGTCACTTTTCCTGATGTGCTTATGTCAAACCTTTTTGTTATAATAGTTAGACACTTTTTGCTGATAAGCCATTATCCGTGTCAAGACCATGTCTTTCTATTCTTCGAAAAGGTCTAGATTGGCCTTTAGTGCTATTTCATTTTTTTTCTAACCCTTATTCTACCTTTAAGCTTGAAAGATCGATCTTAATAGGTACCATGATCTCTGTTCCAAATGCCAAGTGGAATGAGACTTCTCCTGTTGGTAGCTTAGTGGTCATCTTTAAAGCCCATAGCATTCTTGGTAGTTCATTTGCCAATTTCCCATTTACTATAGCTAGTCTTTTTTTCAAGACTTTCAATATTATCTTGTTAGTCACTTCGACTTGTCTATTGGATTAAAGGTGGGTGGCCGACATAAATCACAAGTTGATGTAAAGGTTTGAGCACCATTCCTTAAATCTTGAGTTTTCAAATTGTTTGCCACTGTTCGTTATTATGGGTTGAGGTAAGCTAAATCTATAGACTATATTCTTTCATATAAATTTCTCAACTTGGGCATCTATTGTAGTGGCCAAGGCCTTGGTTTCAAGCCATTTTTTAAGTAGTCCACTACCACTAAGACAAATCTCTTTTGACTTGTGGCTAGGGTGAACGGTCTGAAGACATCCATTCTCCACTACATGAAGGGCCACGGACTGATGATAAAAGTGAGCTTTGTCGAGAAGAGATGTTGGATGTGAGCAAACCTTTGACATTTATTACATCTTTCAACCAGCTCAGTCATATCCCATCTAATGGTGGGCTAATAATAGCCATGTCTAAGCACTTTGTAGGCTAAAAGTTAAGGACCGAGGTGGTTTCCATATATTCTTTCTTGGATTTCTCGTAGGACGTAGTTTACCTCTTCATCATCAACACATCATAGATAAGGCAAGCTAAAAAACTTTTTATATAGTTTTTCTTTGATTATTGTGTACCGATGAGCCTCATTTATTAATGCTTTAGCTTGGATCCTATCTTCGGGTAGTGTTCTCATGGTTAGATATACCTTGATCAGCATTATCTAGTTTTTTTTTTGTGATCTATCTTACAAGCTTGTCCTCGGTGCTTTTGTATATCAACTCTTCTACCAAGACTTGGTTTGAGCTTTTCATTGTTATTCCCGAAGCCAACTTAGACAAAAAGTCCAATATCAAATTTTTTGATCTCGGTATTTTCTTTACCTAGGCCTTCTTGAAATCAACCACCAAGGTCAGTGATTTATTTAGATATTTTTGACAACTATATTCTCAAGCGCCAAACTCTCCATTTATTTGGCTAACCACTAGTTAGAAGTTGTTGTATATGGTTATATATTAAACATTTAGCTCAGTTACGAACCTTAAACCAGCTATTAATGCCTCATATTTTACCTCTTTATTAGGTGCCCTAAACTTAAATCTCAAGGCATATGGGTATTATAGTCTTTTCGAGCTGATTAGAATAAGGCTGGCTCTTTTGCTATGGTTCATGGCTAACCCATCAACATAAAGCTTCTAATTTTTTTTGTTTGGAGTTTTCTCTTTTCATCGGGTCATCTTTCAATATGTACCGAGTTGAGCTCAATGACAAAATCTATTTGCACTTGAGATTTCAAGGCTAACTTAGGTAGGATGTGCAGGTTGAATTTACTGAGCTCTACTACCTATTTGATCAACCTCTTTGACATTTTTATTTTTGTAAGACTTGTCTAACTGCTTAATCAGTCAATATGTGGATCATATGGGCTTAGAAATATAGCCTGAGTTTTTTAACCGAAGTGACAACTACATAAGCTAATTTTCTATACCGTTATAGTTAATTTTTGAACTTATTAATACTTTACTTACAAAATAAATCAATTTTTACTTCCATTCTTCTTCTATGACCACAACTAAACTGATAGCTTGATTCGTGGTGGCCAAGTATAAGTACAAGATTTCATCAAACCTTAGCTTAGATAGAATGGGTGAGAAGATAAAAACTTTTTAAATTCTTCAAAGGCTTTCTAACACTGAATGGTCCATTTGAAGTCAAATATGTTTTTGATAATTTTAATGAATGGTAGACATCCTTCTATCGATCTAGATATGAATAAGCTCAATAAGATAATTTTACCCATTAACTTCTGTACTTGTTTTACCAACGTTAGTGCCTTCATATTTTGGATTGTCTAAACCTTTTTTGGGTTTATTTTATCCCTTTTTTGTTGATCATATAATTAAAGAGCTTACTCAATGTGACCCTAAAGGGACATTTGCTTGGGTTAAATCTCATGTTATACTTTTTCAATGTGTTAAAAGGTCTTTCTAAGGTATTTTCGGTGCTTAAACAAGCTTTTACTTTTGACTATCATGTCATCTACATATACTTTCATGTTGTGACTAGTTTGATTTTTAAACACCTTGTTTATCAACCTTTAGTAGGTTGCCCTTACATTATTCAATCAGAAGAGCATCACTTTGTAATGATAAAGGCCTTTCTCAGTAATAAAGGTTATCTTTTCCTCACCATCTTATAGCATTTTGATTTGATTATAACTAGAATAAGCATACATAAAGCTAAGAAAACCATGCTCGATACTATCATCTACCAGTTGATCTATTTTAGGGAGAGAAAAGTTATCTTTTGGGCATGTTTTGTTTATGTCGATAAAGTCAATGCACATCTTTCATATCTCATTATGCTTTTTGACCATGACCATGTAGGCTATCCATTGAAGTTAGTAGACCTCTCTGATAAAACCTGTTTGCAATAATCTATCGACCTCCTTCTCAATGACCCTTTGTCTTTTTAGGGAAAAGGTTCATTGCTTTTATCACACTGAGTTTATCTCTGGATTAGTATGCAGCCTGTGGACTATTACTTTAGTATCAATTCCAAGCATATCAGATGATGTCGAGGTGAACAAGTCAACATTATCTCTCAGAACTTGAATTTACTGATTTGTATGTTGAAGTTTGGTTTCAATCTGCACATGTTTTTCAAGGACACTATCCTAGAACGAAATTGTTATAAGATCCTCAATCAGCTCAAGTCAATTTTCATCCAAGTTTGATCTTTAATCAATTATCTCTTTTTGTTCGGTTAGGTCATGACCATTTTTTATGAAAATAGATCTTGACGTGATGATCAATATGTTGTTGATGACTTATTGAATATATATGTAGTGAAATTGGTATGCATTTTTCATTTCATATTGTATTTTGACTAGCGTATTAGCTTAGTTTAAATGACATGTAGTTGTTCATGCCAGCTTATGAGCTCGGTTGTCTTTGAGTTTCCTAAAAAAATTTAAAAAATATAACAAAAGATTTTTTTTTGTTAGAGTTTAAGAGCTCGAAGTGACTTAAGAGCACACTTCTGTCAAGTCAGTCTTATGTTCTAGGTTATGATTTCTTACTTCTTATTGGCTTTCATTGTTTGCCATTCTTCAATGTTTTTATTCTTAGTTAAACTGCCAGTCTGCTTTTTAGTCCTTTCTTTCATTGTTGTAATATAACACTATCATGTCATAGACTAGTCTCTTTTAACCTCTGCAACTGTATTAGGTGTTAAAAATTTCACTTTCAAATAAGAAGCTAAGCCTATGAGCCGTATAACAGATTGGCTAGGTTGACCCAATATCATGTTGTAAACTGATGGGATATTAACAACCATAAATTCTATAACTGAGGTGATAGTCTTCAGTTATATCCCCAAAAAAATTAATAGCTTGATGGCTCATTTTATCGATACCTGTTTATTTTTAAATCTTACTAATATTATGGTGATTGGCTGTAACTGATCTTCACCAATTTCCATTTTTTTCATAGTACTATAGTACATGGTGTCGATCAAGCTCTCATTATCAAACAAGATTCTCTTAACTATATAATTGTATAGTATGACAGTGATCACTATAGCATTGTCATATACGTGTTGGATTCCTTTTAGGTCTTTTAGGCTGAATGAGATTAGTTCATTTTTCTAGTCTTTTTCTCTCTTTGTTGAGATGCCTATAGCCATGACCATGCCTCAATTGAACTATTTTTTGGCTGAGGTATAGTTACCTTCAGTGATCATATTAATCATCCAGGCGATCGGCTTGTTATTATCAGTTAGAACCTCTTTTTGAATTAGCTTTTTTTTTCATTTTTTAGCCTTCGCTCTCTACCTTGTGTAGGCTTTCTTTAGTCTTGTTTGTAGTCCACTCTAGGATAGTCTTGTCTTTATTGCTCCACTAACCTCCTCAATTGCCTTTTTCTTATCAAAGCTTCAATCTCATTTTCAGGTGAATGCAATCTTTAGTATTATAGTCTATGTCCCTATGAAAGAAATATCTTTTGGTCGAATCTCTCATTGTGTCTATCTTAGTAACTTCGACAATCTGAAGTCTGAATTTCTTTTAATTTCCATCAAAATCCTCTTTGGGAGGTATTTAATGCAATGTAGTTCCTTTCTCCACTGGGGCTTCTAGTCCTATGTTGTTTCCTTATTAGGGAAATTGTATAAATGTTTACCTTTCTTACGATTGAGAAAGGGGGATGAGCCTCTCTCACCTAGATTATTTTTCATTATAGCTTTGGCATTTATATATTTCTTAGCTATCAGTAGGGTGTCAGCCAGAGTTTTAAGTGGTTTTAGCAACAAAGTTAACTTTAGGTGATACTCTTTATCATTGAGTCCACTTGTCAGGGTGGCTATAGCAGTCGTTTAGTCCTGATCTTTAACCTGTAGAGCTTTCACATTAAAATATGTGACATAGCTCATCAAAGATTCATTGCGACTTTGATGGATCGACATCAAACTTAGAGTTGTCATTTTTATTTTTGACTACTTATAAATCTAGATAGAAAATAGTGGTTGAGCTCTTTAAACATTGTAATTGACCTTAGTTCTAGATTGTTATACCAAGACTAAGCTACGCCCTTTAGAATGGTAGCCAGACTTTTGCACATTAAAGCTTTATCTACACCCTGCATCATCATGTTAGTCTTATAAAGTTTCAAATAATTGAAGGGGTCAGAAGTACCATCGTAGGTTTTCAAAGCCAGCATTTTAAATCCTTTCGAAGGTACCAGTCTATCAAGTTTTGCAATGAAGAGTGAGGTCTTTGAAAACTTGAGCTTATCCTCGAATGCCATTACTTTTGTTTTTAGTTTTTTTTTTTTATGGCTTACATCCAAGTTTTCCATTCTTTATTTGCTTAGGGTTCGTGGTTTGTCTCTTTAGATTTTTTGGTTGTGGCATGTATCAAGTTGTGGCTAGGGTAATGATGGACTAAAATACTATGCTCTCTTCTCTAGAGGCCGAAGAGGCTTCCAACTCTTCATAGCTTGGTTGTCTTACTATGGCTCATCGACTAAGCCTGATTAAGTTAGGTACTTTTAAAGCTTGTGGTGGGTTTATACTCTGTAACATCTATTTAAAGGCCTAGATCTGGTCTGTCAAAGCTTGAAATTGCTCCAGTTAAGCTTGTCTATGGTGAGAAAAGTTGTTCTGAATGCTAACTATTATGATTTTTTTTCTAGCTGGGATGGCCATCTTTCTTTCCTCTAAGGTTCTCTTCCTTAGTGGCATCATCTCATGCTCAACTAATGGATAGAAAGGTCTACTACCTGGCACACCAAATATTTGTGCCAAGCTTCGATCTCAGGATATTCTTAAAAAGATAGAAAATAAGGACTATTAGAGGTAAATTGAGGGAATGTTTCCTACGTTTGCACTTTAAAGCGTAAGTCCTGACGCGTAAGTCAGAGTAGATGAGGTTGAAATGAGAGTAATAAGGAGAAATAAAGGTAGATTAGACTTGTTTCAATGTTTGTCTGGACTTTTATTTTTATAGATAAGTGATAGGGGACCATTAAGAGATAATAAGGATAGTGCCAAGCTGATATGGCATTGGGTGTGTCAGACCAACCTGACATGTCATGTTGGCACAAATGTCAAAATTATCCTTGGTTGTCTATTGAAGGCTTCTAATAAGGAAAAAAATTACTATACCTTTTTTATCACTAAATGCTTCCAACATTTGGCTAAGATGGTTATGCTTTATTAACCTTTGTTTTGGAAGTTGAAGATAGAGTAAAAAAAAAAGAAAAAAAAGAAATATAGGAAATATTTATAGTTGGAAATGGAATTCACAACCTAAACTATATACAAAGAATGTAGGGATACAAAACATTGAAAGGATTTGGGAGATGAGAAAGACATAGCTACGCCTAAAGAGATTTAAAAGCTTAACTAAAGGAGAAACCATTAAGGTAAAGCAACGATTTTGAAGAATTGTTTGCTTTAAAGGTATATGAGCATAGTGTGGGTAATGCTCCACTAATCGTTTATGCCTTGAAGATGGTCTTATTTATAGCCATCATTAAGGAGCTTTGCCAAGCTATAATGCTGTTATTTAGTCACCCATAAAGAAAGAGGTTTTAACCAAGAGCTTGAAGTTTTCATTTGCAACAAAAGTATTCCTACTAGTAACCTTAGAGATGACACGAGCTTGTGCAATTAAGTTGAACAAGGCTAGCTGTTACTATTATGGCTGGCTTTGGATCACTTCCATATTTAATTCTATGAGAGTGTTTTCACTCGTGCTTAAGTAGTTACCAAATGGTATCCCTTTTAACAATGTCTTCCCCAATTGTAAAGAAACAACTGTTAAAATTTTTCAGTAAGAAAGCTATTATTAATTGATGATTTTATAATTTAATAAAATGGATTAATAAATTTAGTTATAAAATGAGACAAGCACAAAAATCTAAATAATTAATTGTGATCACTTACGTATGAGTTTTGTAAATCTTATTGGGTTCATGTGGTTTGGGGTTGTTTAGGCCTTTGACTGGATAAACTTTTAATAGGGAGATTTTTAGGATTTTAACAAAAATAAGTTATGGTTCTTTCTTCACTTCTAATTAACATTATCTACCTATTGAGAGTTGCCAATAAAAAAAGAGTGAAGAGGACTACTTAGGCTCTTCAAAAAACTGTAGTTGTTTCTGTTTATTAATTTTGTCTACTCGAAAAAGTATGCAATATGATTAAATTTGATGTTTTAATATTCACATATGATTATGGGATTTAAGGTTTAGCTTACATGTGGTATTAGATCTTTCTTATGTGAAATTAAAACTCAATTTTATGATTTTTAAATTTTAATTTTGCATCAAATCAATTTTTTGGGTGAAATATTATAAATTGTCGCAATCCAACTTTCTGATCTCATTTTCCCAAAATTAATTTGAAATTTTTGTTTTCCTTTGTGAGAGGACTAAAACTATGTATGGAACGTTTCTTAATTCATCTTATAAAGAGAGAAATTGGGTTTTAAAGTTTTGGGTTCAAAATTTAAACCAAATTTAAGATTTAATTAAAACTTTGATATTTTATAAGTTTTAATCTGAATTGATACTTGAATATTGTTACCGATGTGTCTTAAGATTGAAACATGTGTTTTAATTACATAAAATTTTAATTTTAATTGATGAATTGATAAGAAACCATAAACAGGGTTATGCATGGTTCCTATTCAAAAATTTTGGTTCAAATTGATGTTGATTCATATTGCTTTGATACAATTTGATGCATAGGTTTTGTAAATATATGTATTAATTAAAGCTTGAAGCATTTATTTACATTAAAACTCAAGGAAAATATAAAAAATCGAAGAAAGAAAATCAAGTAACAAAAATGGGTTAAGAATGGCTATGAACATGAAATTTTGTTATCAAATTCATGGTGATTTATGTGTTTTTGATGCATATTATGGCATGGATTTTGTAAATTCATGTGTTAATTGCATGTTTAAAAGTTTAATTATAAAAGAAATCATCAAAATAGTCTTAAAATTGAAATAGACCAAAATCGGGTCAAATCTGACATAATTAAATTGGGTCAAATTTGACATGGCTGAAGCTAAGAGATGAATAGTGCCAAGTTATAACACTGCTGACTCAGTGAAAAGTATTGAGTCAACATAGTATCGAGTTAATAAATAGTGCCAAAATCAATAAATTGACTTGTTTGGAGTTTATTTTTAACGTTGTTTGTTCTATTAGCTTCAAAATTTTGTGCTGCATTTATTTATTATTTTTATGAAAATTTTAAATGGCATAAAATATTTATTATATAATATTTATGTATGGTTAAATAATTATTATATTTTGTGCACATGAATTATATTATTTTATTTTGTAATAAAATATTTTGTGCTTAGAGTTTATTGAAGGTATGTACTCTCCCTATATGATTTAAGATTTATGTACTCTCAACCTAAATTTTATGTGCATAATTAAATAAATTTAGTAAAATTTATTTTTACTAACTTTTGGTTATCCATTTAAAATGCAATATGGACTATTTTGAATGCAAGTTAGGTTTGAACTCCATGAGATTTTGGTGTCGCTAGTATCAAATTGGTAATTTATTTTATAATCTCATATAATTATTAGATAATATTGAATTATTATTAATATAAAAAAACTGGAGTTTAAAATAGTTACCTTAATTTATTTTTTTTCCATGACTTTGTTGGCATTATGCATCATTGTTGATTTGTGAAATTTTTTATTTTTGGTACATGATACATAAGAATTAAGTATTGAATAAAAATTATTAAATTATATATAAAATTCAAGACGCTTAGTTTGAATGCAATAAAATGCTTATTGATCTAGTAAGACATCTGGTTTAAGTATCTCACATGAAAAGATCATACATTTAATGATCCATTAAGATACTCATTCTTTTCCCTAATGTGAGTTTGTGAGGATGCAAATGGAATTTTCAATTTAATTACAAATAACACATAATGGGTTAGTGCTATTTGTATGAATTGTTACTCATATGTGAAAAGTTGCATTCTTTTATCTTGAATATTAAGTTGATTTTGGTGATAAAGATTAAGTAGCTCTAATTAAAAACAATAAAAGGTGATTTAGAGCTTAATTAAGTCATGAATGTTTTCTTGGACATAATCGTTAAGTTTTGAACATTTTTATTGATTATTGTTTGATTTTTAAAATGATGCATTTTATAGTTATAAAATATTGTCTAATAATATTAAACCATAAAAATAATTGTCACATGCATGTTCAATAAATTTGTTATATTACTTTGTTACAATATATCATTGTTTGAAAAATTGACTTTATAAGTGACCATGCTCTTGTAGAATGTAACATGTGCAATTAAGTTTAATTATTGGAGAGTATGTGTTATGTGTGATAAATACGTTTACAATGTTTTTGTTTTATATTTCACATAAATATGATTTGAAATTTAAGGTATTAAATTTAAAACCTAATAAAATGCATAATATGATATATATTTTAAAAACTCATGTTTTTCATAGGTGTATAAAATAATATTATAGGCTATAATGATTTATGAAAAGCATATAGATTCTATGCTAGTTTGATGAAATAATGGGAGAGTTTTGCTGTTAAAGTTATGTATTTATGTTATGGGAAATAAGATGTATAAAATAATTACGAAGTGAATTTACTTCACATAAATCGTAAGGCTAATTTTTAAAATCTTTTGCTTTTACAAAATATTTACTAAATCAAATATGTTCTTATAAGATATTAATTGTTTTCTAATTATGATATTTGAAGAGAGCAGCGAGTAAAATTTTATTTTTTAGTAAATATTTAAAGCATGTTTTTGGTATCATTAAACTTAGTAAATATTACCATAAAGATCTTGGATAATAAAAAAATGAGTTTTGAAAGTAAATGAACATGAGTAAAAGTTTTAGTCTATAAGAGTAAGCAAAAATTAGTTTTGTAAATTTTAAGATTTTGACTGAAATTTATTATTATTAAGGCTTTTTATATACTTGTTTTAATGTTTAGCACAACTCGTGCTTAATGATATTGAAAATAATTTATTCCTCATATGAACATTATCATGTACATGAGATTGATTTATATCATAATTATTGTGTGTACAATATTGCCTAAAAAAATTATTTATTATTGACATTTATCATATACTATTATGTTGAGATTTATCATATGAAAATTATGTAATTTGTTAATCTCATGTAAATATAAAGTACCTGCATTGATAGATATTCTTTTTGGTCAATCAATTTTAATTTTGAAATTTTTTGTAGTCATGTTTGAAAAATTGAAATGCCATAATAAAGTATTATTAATTGTTAAGACAATTTCTTGGTAGTCTAAGCATGCTAAGTGTTTATGTTGATTGAAAGTATAATTGTGGAACATGACTTAAAAATTTTTTAAGGTGGATAAAATAATAATGGGCATTTTAAATTTTAATTTTTAATGATCCATAGAGATACATTTAGATTAATATCTCGTTTGGAATGATCACATGTATAAATAGACAAAAGAAAATCAAAAGAAATATAATGATTATGAAATTTCTTATGTTGTTATGGATTGTTTTTAAGTTACTACATGTGATTAGTTACCCAAAATGGGTGTTATATATTTTAATTTAGACATAATTGTGACCCATTTTTTATGAAGTGAAAACATACATAAACCTAAAGAATTTATTTGCCTAAAGGGGATATATTTTTTAAAGTATTTGTATTTTTTCATTAAGATGTGATCATCCAAAGTTATGATTAGGAATGACAAACCCACCTGTAACTGATAGCTTTCGACCCGACCTGACTGCTTAGGGTCATTTTTTTTTTTAAATTGGGTTTTGAGTTGGGTAACAATAAAAAAAATTTCGGGGTTGGGTTAGAGTCAGGTTTTAGGCAAACCTGACTCAACCCGACTTGATATATATTTATAAAAAATTATTTTTAATTATTTATTTAACTTTATATATATTTATTTAAATTTATATTTATATTAAAAATCATATTTTATATTTAAAAAAAATAATATTTTTATATTTTAAAAATAATATTTTATTAATTTTGGATCGGATCGGGTCGGTATAGTTTTGTATAATATCTAGTCAAGTTAGATTCGGGTATAAAATAATTTTAAAAAGTCAGGTCGGGTTGAGTTCAGGTATTGTAGGTATAAAATCGAATCGAGTTTGGGACAAGTAAAAACCCGCCTCGACCCGACCCGTTGTCATCTCTAGTTATGATATTTTTTTTAAAAGAATGTCCAATATTAAAATTGTTATAAGACACCTTTGTTATTATTGATAAGACTAGTAAATATGTTGGACTGATTAAAGTCTTATTTGTTTGGATCATGATTGGCCTTTATTTTCAATTTCAATATAACTGGATAATTGTCATTATAAGTTAATATCTGCGATTAGTGATAAGTTCTTAGATCTTTTGTACAACATAGCAAATGTGTAAATTTTAGTCACTTTAATATATCACATCTTAAGATATATATTGTATATTGTCTTATGATGGCTAAGAAGGTTAGCTTCCACACAAAAAAATTTTTGGACCTATTATGATATCTCAATTTGTCTTAAGTAAAAATGGGAGTTGTTGAAATATAATTTCATTTAATAAATATTTATCTTTGTTGTTTAACTCTTAATTAAGATATAATTTGATTATCTTAATTACCATTATCAAATCTAGCTGTTATCAATTTTAAATGGCATATTGTTATCATTTGTTAACAATATGTTTTAAAAAAAATTTAATATTTTTTTTTCAAAAACTCACACGTGATGGCGAGAATATTATTTTATACTTATCACATATGTGAGAGTTTTAAAGAATAAAGTTTGTGCAAATAAGTAAACTATTTGTTTTGTTTTTATTGGTTCAATTCCTTTTTTGATCATTTTTCTCAAATTTTGTTGGTTTACTTTTAAGAGAAAACAAGAATTTTATAATTTTCTCCCATTTCACTTCCCTTGTTTTGAACTATATATGAACTAATTTTGAAAGTTATTTCAAAAAATGATAATATAAAGATTTTGATTTTTATTATCATTGTTTTTCTATTAATGTCAAAACTATTCTTTTAAAGGTAGTGAAAATCAAGGAGAGTTCTTTTGCATATATTTTAAAGTAGTAAGAACTCATAAATACCCTTAAGTTATTGTTTTGGAGATAAATATGTGTTAAGATTAGTGGGAGTTAATAGCTATTGGTTTAGGCACATTTTAGATATAAAAGATTGATAATTCAATTAATTTCAAATTTATTAAAAATGATCTCATGTTAAAATATTGAGAATTTTGTGTTGTATGAATATATGAATATGAAAACTTGTTCATAATATATTGGTAATTTGTAAGTGGTTTATTAAAGTAACATCATGGAAGTCTAAGAACAATAGTGGCTATCACATTTGTCATGAAGGCACACAATATATAATTTTGTTATGATTCCATTTATTAAAGTGCTCTTAACTTATTATTCAAAATTTGATTAAAGCATGTTAGTGATTCACTGGATCACTGGGAGTTATTGTGATTTGATTACATGATAACATATTTTCTTTATGTAAGGATTATTGTATTACCAAACTCATAATATGGATATCTGTAGGTATGAAAAATAGAACATGTTAAGTTATTGGGTTAATTATGGCAAAGATGCATTGTAAATTTGCTTTTGAAACCGTTATTATTTTGAGTTTCTTTACTTTGTTAAATGCATCACATATGATTGCTAATTACCTATAAAATATAGTTTGAGATAAATAAGTCCATGAGATGTCATAAAGTTAAGTAGACACAATTATTTTATATATGCATTATAGTTGTTAGATATATATATATATATGTTTATTATTTCATGTACATATCTCGTATTGACATGTCATACTATAAAATCTTAAAATGTGGTATATGTCTTAAGTACTACATTAATGTTATTTGAATATGTCTTACAAATGTTATTATTAGATTTTTAGGTGAGATGATGATCCAAGAAAGAAGTGAATTGGATTTCTCTAAATACTTCCCAAATAATGATTTCAAACAAATATAAACAACAATAAATGTAAAGAATGTAGGGATAGAGAAATCAAATACAAACATTTATAGAGGTTCAATCTTTTTCCTCAAGCCACCTACATCCTTGCTCTTAGTTGTCCACATCAAGGCTTCAATCTACTAATTGAAGAAAGATTATAACTTTATCTTTTTTTTAAGGCTTAGATAGCAACCTAACACTCTTTAGTTTTTAGGCTAAGTAGCAACCTTTTAGTCTCACAAATATAAGAAGATATTTCATCTCTTAATTACAAAATCACTCAATTGAAATGCAAAGTAGAACACATTTCAAAAGCTAAATATTTGTCTAATGAAGTACAGGGATATTGATGAATTAATACAACAAAGATGGCTTGGATACAACAACTATGGAATTTTGGCTCTAAAACTCTTGATTTCTTTAAAAGAATGAAAATATGACTTCTTAGTGATTGCTCTCTTGTTTTTTCAACCTTTTTTGGTGTGTTGGAATGCCCAATTTATAAAGGAATTGAGGAACTAGCCATTAGAAAAGCTTGGGAAATGAAAACACATGATTGTTTCCTTTGAAACTAGCCATTGAAGCTTGTTTGCGATGAAGGGATTGATTGGTTTTGATAGGGGATCAATTAGTTCTTGAATTTCATTCAATTTTTGATGAATAGTACCATTAGTTATCTCTTGTTTTGCACTTTACTCCCTAGTTTGATCATACCTTGAGTTATACAACTTCAAATCAAAAACCAATTAAAGATTTAGAAACTAGACTTAAAGGGCTTTCTATCCATGTAAAATTCATTATCTAATTCATTGTATTCTAATTATAGTGAATTTTCAAATCTACCCCTTGTGTAATTTTTAGACAATTGCATAGTATCTAGTAAAAGTTCAAAATATTTTCTTAAAAAGTTTAGATTTAGATTTTGTTTTATCCATTAGAAAGTAGACTCAAAGTGCTTTCCAACCATATAAAATTCAAATATTAAAACTTTGTGAATTAATACAAAAAAAAATAAAACAAGTTCAATATTAGAAAACATTGTTATTGTAAAACAACTTTCTTAAGTTAATCTATTTCTTAAAACCAATATTGTTAAAATTGTATTGAATCCAAAATGAATAAGTTTACTTTAAAAATAACAATTGGACTTTTATTTAAGCTCTAATAAATAATGTTTAAAGATAGTTTTGATTTGAGAAATAAGAAAACATAAAGAAAGGTTTGTTTAAACTTTGAAAATCATATTATTTATTTAATACCGAAATAATAAAACTTAAAAACATGTACTAGATAAATCTTTTTTAAAATCTTGATCAAACTTATTTAGTTCTCTGTTTTGTCATTTCAAATAGGATTAATTCAAGGCTAACAATCTCCCTTTTTTTTTTAATATAATAAAACTTAAATAAAAATTTACTTGATGAAAAACTTTTTTTTAAGACATTTAAAAATTTTGAAAAACATTTTGCAAAACTCCACTTAAACTTTGCATGGAAAAACTCTCCCTAAATTAATATATCCTAATTCAATATAACTCAACAGATATATTGTTAGCTTTATAGGTGAGAAAGTGATCCAAGAATGGGTGAATTGGATTTTTCCAAATTCTTTCCAAACAAATGATTTCAATATAATTGGATGAAAATTAAAACCAATATCAAAATATGATGCAAACAATAATGAATTGATGAACTATAAGCAAATATAAACTATAATCAAAATAAAGAGATAGGGATAGAGAAATCAAGCACAAGAATTTATAGAGGTTCGATCCTTTTTCATAAGGCACCTATGTCATCTCTCTTAGTTGTCCACACTAATGATTCAATCCACTATACTTGAATTGAAATTACAACCCTATATTTTTCTCACTAAGGCTTAAGATAGAAACCTTATACTCTCTACTTTCTAGGCCAAGTAGTAACCTCTCAATCATCCAAATTTAAAAGAATACCTTACCTCTTGATTACAAAATCACTTAATAACAATGCAAACTTAAAACACCTCTTAAAGGCTAAGTGTTGGCCTAATAAAGTATAAGGAAATATGATAAATGAAGAACAACAATATTTTGGATACAAGAAATACAAAGGATATTAAACTTAAACTCTAAAAACTCTTGATTCTAAGAGAAAATGAAAATATAACTTGTTAGCACTTGCTCTCTTGCTTCATCAACCTTTTTTGTGTGTTGGAATGGCCAATATATAGAGAAAATGAAGAGCTAGCTGTTGGAGATAATTGGGAGAAGAAAACAGCTGTTGAATGCTTGAGAAACTAGCCGTTGGGCATATTCTGGGCATGAATTGATTGATCCCTCCCATGAGGGGATCGATTGGTTCAAGTTTTGTGCCATTTTTCACTTAAAAAACATGACCTAATCGATCAGGTAAGGGACCTGATCAATTGGTTCAGCCAGGGGATCTATCCTGTAACCCAGGGTATTGATCCTATCAAGCTATTCTGTTGTATCCTGTTTTGCACTCTACTCACTAATTTGATTATATCTTGAGTTATAAATCCAAATCACTAAAATTTTAAAGATTTAGAAACTAAACTTAAAGGGTTTTCTATCAAATTTATCACCTAATTCATTGTGTATGAATTATAGTGAATTTTCAAAGCTACCCCTTGTGTAGTTTTTAGACAAATACAAAGTGTCTAGTAAAAATTCAAAATCTTTTTTTAGAAAATTTAGATTTTGATTTTGTTTGATCCACTAAAAACTAGACTTCAAGAGCTTTCCAACCATATAAAATTCAAATATTAAAACTTTGTGAATTAATACAAAAAAATAAAACAAGCTCAATGTTAGAAAACTTTGTTCTTGTAAAACAACTTTCTTAAGTTAATCATTTCTCAAAACCAATATTATCAAAATTGTATTAAGTCCAAAATAAATGAGTTCACTTTAAAAATAACAATTGGACTTTCATTTAAGCTCAATTAAATAATCTTTAAAAGATAGATTTGGTTTAAGAAATATGAAAACAAAGAAAGGTTTGTTTACACTTTGAAAAACATATTATTTATTTAGTACCAAAATATAAAACTTAAGAATATGTATTAAATAAATCTTTTTTAAAATCTTGATCAAGCTTATTTAGCTTAATGTTTCGTCATTTCAAAATAAGGATCAATTCAAGGCTAACAATTTCTCCCTTTTTGATATGAAAAAACTTAAAGATAAATTTGCTTGATGAAAAACTTTCTTTGAAACATTTAAGATTTTGAAAGACATTTTGAAAAACTCCCCCTTAAATAATGCATGGCAAAACTCTCCCTTAATTTATGCATCATAATCCAACATAACTCAACAAATATATGCTAGTCAAATATATCAAATAAGCATAATCAAACATATGCATATCAAGTACAAGCAAATTTGTTCATATGATATTTCTCTCCCTTTTTGTCATAGCAAAAAGACATGAGCATGGGTAAATAAACACAAAGAGACATCATTAACAAATATATTCATAAAACATTTCTCCTTCCTTTTGTTTATAGTCTTTATACTAAATGTTTAAGTTCCTATATCAATTGCTATAAGAAAACAAGAAGAAATATCTCTAAACTCTTTCCCCCTTTTTGTCATTTCAAAAAAAAAAGAAATCAATTCAAGGCATAAGACAAAATGCTTGATACCAATAATATCAAGGGTATTTTCAATGCATGTAATCAAGTGTAATATGCACAACTAAGTTCACATACATGTATTCAAGCACAAAAGCATAAGTGTATCCAATTTTAGCATTTTAGCACAAGTCATCAAATTTACTGCATGAAATTTATGAGCAAAGGATAATGAATGATATGCAATCTGCTCATAAATCATGTTAGAATAAGATGTGCTTAGAACCTAAAATATCAATAGCAATTAAGCATAAATTCAAGCACATGCATACAAACTCATACCAATTTTTAAGAATAGCAATTGTTAAAGATATGTTAACACAAAACATACCAATTGTTATCACAAAACAAATTAAGCAAAATTGTATTCTAAGATTTCTCCCCTTTTTCAAAATAAGGATTAATCAATTTAAGGCACACACAATTTTGCATGAAAGGTATAAGCTATGTCAAGGATAGGCACATAAACAAGTGTTTATGAAAGTTAAAAAAAAATTCTGTAGCAATTTTGATGCCAATTGTTATCAATTGTTAGCAATTTTATTCAACAACTTTCATAGAGCACACATATTTTAAGCATATGAAAGATTCATTCAATACATGCATAAATGGTAATAGTAATCTTTCATAAGCTATCATATCCAAACAAGAACCAAAAGCTCATATGTATTTAATAAAGCATGAACACTAATGATCAATAAGGTTCAATTATCATCATGTTATAATAAAGATTGTTCAAGATTTTTCAAACATGATGAGCACATATGCTATAGCAAAGAAATAATAAAAGTATAATTATTCAAATATATTTTAAATTATTCAATGCATAGCAATGGACTTAATCTAAACATATACAAGTATCTAAATATATGTTTCAATCAAAATCATACAAGCATATGAAAAAACATTTCAAATCACATATAGCAATATACCAATAAAGATACAAACATTTAGACATAATGTGGTATAAGCTATTTCAATATTTTTAATCAATGAACACGTTCAAAGATTCAAATGAACATTCATGCTATAAAAACTATTAATCAAAGCAATCAAGAACTAGGCATGAATATCAATGAAGGTGAGTTAATCAATCCAAGCTTTCAAACATATTAGAACAATATCTACCAAGTGGCTTGGTGATTAATTTGTGCAATGTGTTCATATGTTCTAGCACAACATCTCATTTTTGCACACAATCAAAGCAAGCATTTATCAAATCATGCATTAAACATTATAGATCATAGGCACATGATATAGATTCAATACAATTACCTCCATCCTTATCAAGCTATGTTGTTGTGCTCATTGTAGTTGAGTGAAGCTTTGAATTCTTTATTTCACATCATTTGAGCTTGTCTTTAATATACTTGGGCTTGATTGATGAAGATGACTTACTTTGCTTGTTCCACTTGAAATTTCAAAAATGTAGACTTATTCATGCTCATTTCAAGTTGTCCTAGCATAAACTTAGAGAATATTCTTAAAAAAGAAATGTTCATTAATAACATCAAGAAAATCAATTGAAAAAAGGTATACCAATTGTTAGAAAACAATTTCATATTCTAATTCATTATAGGCAAAAGAAAATTTATTCATTGAGCACAAGTTGCCAATTACAAGGGAGATATATACTTAAGCTAGAGATTATATATCAATTTAAACATCAAATAGCAAAAGAATGACATTAAAGCAAAAGTTCTCATGTAATGTTCAAAACATGAATCCTTTCTAGATCATTTAGAAATATTGAACATGAAGAAGACATATTCAATATTCATATACATTCAATAAATCACCAAAAAATATGCCAAAATAAATTTTAGGCCATAAAAAAACTAAAAACTCAGGGAAGACATATTTATCATAAAAAAAAATATTCAAGAAAATTTTAGTACAAAAGCATAAATATGTCTACACAAATTATAAGCCATAATCAACAATGACTTAAGCTAAAAATAAGCATCATAAGATATTCATTTACTTAAGCCATGTTGTAACCATGTCAAGTCAAGAAAAACCACATTTATCATATATACACACACTTGACAAGAATAATAGATGAACCAATAACACATCATTTACAAATAAGTAGTTTATCATATTCAAAATCACAAATCAAGAGATATATCAATTGAGCACAAGATCTAAAATATTTCACAAAATTAATAAAAAATTTTAGCACAAAAATAAGCATATTTCACAAAAGTATATCACAAATTAAAAAATAGACAATTTAAGCACTTTCAAATCAAAAGTATTAAGGTCAAGTTGAACCAATCATCATATGAGCACATTGACCAAAAACATAAATGAACAAAGAATCAATATATATATATATCACTTAAGCACAAGATGTTCATCAATTCACAAATCAAGAGTTATAACAATTTAAAATATAACAATCAAGTTAAAAAAAAAATTTCACACTATCCAAGCATTGATAACAAATTGAGTAATTTTAATCAACATGGTCATATAAACATGTTCAACAATTACAAATCAATATACATAAAAATCACAAAAATCATTTCCATCATGCTAAAATCATTCAAACAAGAATATTTATGCAAAATACCATAGGATAAATCATTAAAAGCAATTTTTGCACTTTAAAACTTATTTTTACTTGAAAAATACCTTAAGAAATCTCAAAACTAGTCAAGCTCATTTTTAACCAACTTAAAGTATCAACAAATTTCAAATGACAAAACAAAGTTGTCTAAGTTATCATTTGGCATTAGAAACAAAGAAATCAAAAACTCAACTTTTAATCTCATATTTCCTTGAAAAAGGTTATTAAGATGGGCAAATATGTTTAAACACACATTTAAGTTCTTTAAACAATTTAGAAAAGTTTTATATCACAATTTGAAATTGTCTAAATGGTTTTTATGCCCATGTATGTTCAAAAACAAGATTTGATCTTTTAAGTTCGACGATCCTTTGAAACTTGCATGTAACATTATGAAAAATTAAAATTGATGTAAGTTATTACGTTTTCTTTGTTTGAGCAAGTTTAAATTGTTGAATTCAAGATATTCATATTCATTTTACAATGAAAAGCTTGCTAAAACAAAATTTTGTATTTTAAGGTTTGACTCTAGCAAAAATCACTTTCAAAGTAAAACATAAAGTTTTAAAATCATTAAGCTTTGAATGCTCCCCCTAAGTTTGTGCATAAATATGAAGACAATCAAGCACCCATAAATAATCACACCAAGCAAAAAAAAATCCATCAACAAAATTATGCTTAAGCAATTTAACATCATAATTAATTTCAAGAAACAACTTAAATATATTTAAGAGCAAAATAAATCCATATTTAATTCAAGCTCACATTTTCTGAAGATTATGTGACATATGTCTCGTAATCAATGTCAACCAAAATTTTCATAATCAATCAAGCATTCAAATTTCATCAAGAGTATGTAGCCAAATTCAAATTCTCTTCAAATAAAAGTTTAGAGGTTACTAATCTCCATTGTGTATCTAGAGTATTCAATCTTCAATCTGACATTGTAACTCATTGCTTTAGCACACCCACAAGAGACAATCTCATTTAATTTTTTGTACCCAAATTACTGTGGGTCCTTGAGAGTTAGTCACCAAGTCCCTTGTTCTATTAGGAACCCATACTTGTCTAATTCTATATGAAAGTTTTTTCTAATAGGACAAGTATGTATAGTGTGACCATGAAAATTACAAAAATTGCATTTAATCATTTTAGAACTTAATTAACTCTTTAAAAGCTTTTGTTTTTCATTCATCAATTCATCAAATTTCTTTTTCAAATTAAAATTTTCTTTTTCTAAAAATTAATTTCTACTTTGAAAGGTTTTTAAATCTATTTTCAACTTTTCTTTTTCTGAATCTGTCTTTCTTGTCATATACTGCTGGTGGCTCTATGATTCCTTGCAGGTTCTTCTCTAGTGCAGTTTCAGGTTGCCATCTCATTTCAATAAGTTGTTTAATGACCATTTTAGTAGTCATAGATAGGTGTGATAAATATAATTTAGATCTTTCAATCATATATATTGTGTTAGCAATCTCGAAAGATCTATATAAGCACTCTAGGGCTTCATCTGTTACTTCTACGTAAAAAGTATTTATCAATTAGGTGACTAGTAAATCTTATTCTCCTACCACACATGTAAGATTCCCTCAATAATAAATTTAACTTTTTGGTGCAATGAGGATGGAACGACACCTGTCATATGAATCTATAGCCTACCCAGCAAGCAATTGTATGTGGGAGAGATATCCATAACTTGAAATTTCATGTTGAAAGTGCACGGGCCAATCTACAATGACATTTTTATGTCTCTCAGCACCTCTCTTCAGGTTCCATCAAAGGCTCAAACTATCATATGACTAGGCTTCATATAAGATCCATCAACAAGGAGTTTTGTCAGAGTAGCCATAGGTATAACATTGACGGATAAGCCATTATCAATCAAAATCTTAGTCATTATATGACTCTTGCATTTTACAGTAATGTCGAGAGCTTTGGTACTTCTTTAACCTTCAGAAAGAATCTCTTCATCACTGAAAGAGATATAGTTTAAAATTTTTAGATTGCCAACAAGTTGTTCCACATACTCAACAAATACATTATCGGACACATATTCTTAATTGAGCACTTTTAGTAGAGCATTACGATGTGACTTTGAGCTTAACAATAATGATAATAGTAAAATTTTAGCTGACATATTATTTAATTGTTCTACCACATTATACTCGTTATGTTTTATTAGCTTTAAAAATTTACAAGCTTCATTCTCGAAGATTGGCTTATGATATTTTTTATTTGAGATTATGACAGGATTATTTTGACTTCTCTCTTCTTCTCCCACCTTTACTTTCTCTTTACTGGCTTTTTCTAAAGCTTTTAGAGTATAACATCTTTCACTTTGGCTCATACCTCCTACGCCCATTATATTTAAGTATATGGATTGACCATAACATCATAATCATACTTTCATAGTACTACTTTATCATTTTGGTATAAAAAAGGGCTAGGAACTTTAATTGTCACTACTGGTCAAGAGATGGGCTTTTCTGGCTTTGGAATTGGCTTTTCGTCATAATAAATTATTATCGGTTTACACACAAATCTATCAATGGTAGACATTTCAGCTTTCATTAACTCTTTTCTTTCTTTGTAAAACTTTATCTGACCCATACCCATTAGTTTTTGCATCTTTTGATGGAATTGGTTACAACTCTCGATAGAATGCCCTAAAGCGCCTTTGTAATAATTACAGCTCTCAGTTGAGTTAATCGTATCAGAACAATTTTGAGGTTCTTTTGATTGCAACATGTCAGCTTTGATTAAAACTTTAAACACCTTAACCAATGGAGTTTTAACCTCTTCTATCCCTTTCTTCACATAATTTTCTTGCCTATCAATCAAAGCATTTATCGATGGCCTAATGTGGTTCAGTAGAGGATTCCCATTAACATTTGGAGTCCTTTGTTGGCTAGTTTCAAAGTTTAACACCTCTTTATTAATTAACCCCTGTAATTTATGATTCAAAGTAGTATAGTTCTTAGTGGAATGACCTGGGTTCCCATAGTGATAATAAAAAAATGCATTAGGGTCATACCATTTGGGAAATGGAGGTTTCAAGGGTTCGACAATAATAGGAGCGAGTAAATGTTTCTCAATAGGTCAATGATACAAATCTATGTATGTCATGGGAATAGGGTCAAAAGTGGGTTTTCTTGGTATTTTTTTGGGCTTTCAGACCATTATTTGGACTAAGTTTCTATTTTGATCTTGTAGGTACAGCAAGACGATTGTAGGAATAGGTGGGTATCTGAAACGATGGTTGAAATTGAGGTGGATAAGTTAGATGTTGTAGTAACTGGTATGGCTGATATGGATGAGGGATAAAGGTAACATTATTTATAGGAGGGTAATGGGTTTGGTATATTGGAGTGGGGTATGGAGTGAAACCTCTGATCTGTTACCTCACATAGTTCATCGCTTGGGCTTCATTCTTTTTCTTTTTTAGTGCCACACATTTTTTTACGCTACTTATTTCTCCTGCATCGAGCTTACCATTTTTTATAGCATTTTCAATAATCTCACCTGATATCATCATATCTGTAAAGTTCTTGGTTACATTGCCTATCAATCTCTCGTAGTAAGGTGCTTTCAGAGTGTTCATAAATAAAACAATTATCTATTTCTCGATGAGAGGAGGTTAGACTTGTGCAGCCACATCTCTCCATCTTTGTGCATACTCTTTAAAACTTTTTGTTGCCTTTTTTTCCATACTTTGTAGAGATAGATAGTTTGGAACCAAATCCATGACATGCTGGTATTGTGTAAGGAATGCCCTAGTAAGCTCTTGCTAAAAATTAATATGAGTCCTATCTAGTTACACATACTATCTAGCTACAGATCTCGTAAGATTATCCTGAAATACATGTATCAACAGCTTCTCATCACGAGCATGTGCTACCATCTTACGATAATACATGATGATATGGGTCATCGGACATTTTGTGCCATCATATTTTTTAAATTTAAGAACCTTGAATTTAGGTGGAATGACCACATCTGGGATCAAACATAGCTCAGCTACATCCGTAGAGCCATAAAAATTCATTCCCTCTATGGCCCTAAGTTTTTCTTCTAATACTTTTATCTTCTGTTGGGCGTTGGTATCTTTTACTTTCTCGAATGTCTTTATCCTTAGCTTTTTTCTCTCCTTAGGATCATCCAAATCAAGAACCAAGATTGGGTTGAGTGGTTTTTTCATCATAATAGGATTAACAAAATTTTGGAATTGTCTTGGAGCATGTGTGAATGACATTCATGGATAAGGATTGGAATATCCACCGGGAGTAAGAATTTGTACTCTAGTTCTTTGAGAATGTTGGGTCGATCGTGGCTCAAACCCTAAAGGGTAAATAAGATCTACTATATTTGGTGATTGCTCTTGAAAGTTGGGATTTCCTTTTACTGCTTTTCCCTTGTCAAGTTTCTTAAGCATATCCATTATTATACTAAGATCTCCTCTTAGTTCTTTCTGAGCTTTGTCGATTCTCTCAAATCGACTGGCTTGTTCTTACTCTATGATTCTTGTTTGAGTCTTAGTATTGTAAAAATAATGAGTAGGTTGAGTCAAAATTTTTCGTGAACGAGCTATTTTTGAACTTTTTTACCATAAAATTTTTTTGAAAAAAATTAGAATGCCATGTGAAAAAAATTTTATTTTTATATTTTGTATTTTTTTGAAAGAAAACAAAAATGGTGCAGATGATACATGAATGCAAGTGAGAAATATTTACTCTTGGACAAATTTCAACACTAAAAATTTTTGTTGATTCCATACAACTTTTATTACATGAGATTTATCATCCTAGAATTATATCCATAAAAGTGTTTGAATTATTCATAATGGTCTTTCGTCTTATCTAGAAAGTTTACTAAGTGTTGTCCATATTCTTCTATGAGATTGACCTCTCTTTTTAATGCTTCTACCTTTTTAACCGTCTCTCGTGCCTTTTTCATTGCCTTGCAAACTTGATTGGTCAAGTGCTCTATGTATTGTTGCCTCTCTAAGCTTTTTGCTTTCCTTCTCATGTAGACATCTCTTTTTGAATCACATGTGAAGATTCAATCTTTTTTCCTTCTATGCCACTCATCTATTACTGTTGAAATATGGTGTTTATGGTCTTGCAATTGTAACTCCAAACCTTGGATTATCTGGTGAAGTGATTCTTTTTCATTCAGTACTTCAAAGTACTTTTTTCTCTCTTTTGCAAGCATGGCTTTCAACCTTTCCTTTTCTTTTTCGCATTCCACCAATCTTACTGAAGCTATAGAGTATAACCCCTTCTAATTCTAGCATTTTTAAGAAATTCTAGTGGTCTCCTCTTGTTTTTCTTGAGCTTTTCTTTTTCATTGGTTCATTTTCTCTCAGAGCTCATTCATTTCACGTTGTCGACTAAGGTAAGACTTGGTGACTTTTTTGGTTTTGAATTGAACTCACAATCTTTTATTTTCTTGGTGCAGATATTTTAAATCATTATTGGCCACATCTCATTCTTTTATGATCTTTTCCAATCTGTTCCCTTATATTTTTGCTTTATATTTCAATTGTCCTATCTTCTCACATAGTCTCAAATTTTATCTTCTTATTTTTTTTTTTTCAGCTTTTACTTCTTTCTTGACAAGCTTAACTTCTGATAATTGCACTTCAATCGAAAGATTAACCGATTGATGCGAGCTATCATTAGGAGAGACTACCATGTCTTTAGGTCGTTTTACTTTCCAAATTTGATAATCATGGGTGACTTTGTCGATGAGAGGCCCTAATCTCATTTTTCGTATTTTCTTCCATGCTTGGATTAACTGTTTTGAGGTTCTTGGTAGATTCGGTTCATCATAAGTGAATTCTACTTGGATCAGGCCATGAGTGGTAGAAATAAACTACTTTGCACCAAATTGCCTAAGTACCATTAACGAAGTGTAACTCACAATACCCCATAGCCCTAACAATGGTATCCGTGGCTCATTTTTCACATGATACAATAACGGCACATGAGGCATCCAAGGCATCATCCATTCAATTTCATCCTCAGTAAGCTTTCGCAAGAATAAGACCCACTCTTCTTCGGTCTTCAACATCAGCCATTGACTTTTGTAGAACTCTTTGATTGGTGCCTTGTATCGAAGATACGATTTTAAGAATTCACTCTTCTCACTTCTGGCTTTTAGGTAAACACTTTATTCGGATACTGTAGTTTTATCCCAAGCAAAACTGAATACTCCTCAATAGTTGACACTAAATCCTTGTGACTAAAAGTGAAGCATCTATAGGATGGATCCCAAAACTATATAGCTACCCTGACCAGCTGTTCATCAATCACTATTGATATGAAAAATGCAATCTGCCCATACTTCTTGCAAAAGCTTTCTTTTTTTTCTTCATTTAACTAACCCCAGATGGTGGATAAGTCTTCTAAATCATTCTGTGTGAGATCCAAATGCACTTTCTCGGGTAACTCAGATACATAATCAATAGGCAAGCAATCTCTACTCTTTTGCTGGGCTTCTTTTGACCAAATATATACTTCATTATATGGCTTACAGGGAACATTGACTGAAGATAAGCAAATCTATAGTTTTACAGAATCCATGAAAATTTTTTAGGAAAAAGATGTCCTAGAGCAAATACCTTGATGTAGAATTGTATGATAAGATTAATGTGAAAAGCAAAAGGAAAACAAAATTGAGTTAGTGTGAGGATGTGGTTTGAGATTGAAAAGTTTTTTTTATGTTTTAAAATTTTTTATTTTTTTGTTTGTTTTGTTTTGTTTTCATTTTTTTTGGTGTTTTTTTATTATTCAAAACTTTTATTTCTACATACTTTGGTAGTTTCTAAAAAAAGGTAAAACTCTACCTAAGGTTGGCTTTTACGGCTTATTATATGCTTAGTTTGGGTTGATACATATCTAAAGGTTCTCAAATTTTTTCTCATTGTCGTCCATACAGGACTAGTAAGGCACCTCGATCTTCACCTATTACTGGTTACGAAAGGAAAGGGTTTAATTTGAGTGAAAGTATTTTGCTTGCCATTGCGAAGGTTATCACCTCACGAAGGCATAGGTACTTTACTTCCTCCTATAAAGGACAAAGCCCAGGTATAGAGCTCATACATGAGATACATTGTGTCATTATGTGTGCATATCTTTCATAATTTATTTAGAATAATACACATGAAAAAAAAAACAATAAAAGAAATGCGTATGAAAATTTTTTCATTTTTTGGTTTGCTTTTTATTTGTTTGGCATTTTTTTTAAGTAAAAAAAATCTAGGAATTAAAAATTAAATATCGAATAAGGCTGTTTAAATCAAAATTTGAGGATAACACGTAGTTAATTTTAGTTTGACTCTAAAAAATGAATGGGTTCCCCAGTGGAGTCTCCAAGCTATCGTAACGATTTTGTGTCTATCCAATAAATTTGAAAAAAACAAAAAAAAAAAGTCACCACCAATCTTTTTTGGTTAGATGCAATTGGCCACCTATTAAAACATATCCTTTTAACAAAATCTTAAAATTAATTAAAATTTATTAAAAGAATAATTTTAGGGTCTGCAAAATAGTCTGGGTTTATGAGCCGATTACGCGTGAGAAATGATTAGCACCCCCACAATGCCCATTTAAAACAGTACCAATTAATTACGTGTTATTCATTGATTTTGATAAAAACAGTCTTTTTCTCGGTGTTTGAAAAATAATTTTTTTGATTTTCATTTATTGAAAATTATTTTTTAATCTTATTTTATTTTTTAGTGCTCAAATTTTATTTGAGAAAAATAAATTAGAACCCTTTTTATCGAAATAATTCTTAAAATGTTTTAGTATGTTGGTAACATTAGAAAAATCTTTTCTCACATAGAGATTTTTTTATGCATCGCTTCTCAAAATACCTTAGAATCTCATCTTTGGAGGTTCGAATTTACTTTTTGCAAAAACTTTATTATGCATGCAATGCAAAATGCTGACATGTTGATGCATGTATTTTATTCTCTTTAGTAGAAATTTTATTAATTTTTATTTTTATTTAAATCCTTGAAGAAAAGAGAAATTTTTATTATATTGAAGATTTTCTATAAATATTCCAATACACTGGTAATATATAAAAAGAATCTTCTCACCTAGGAATTTCTTAAAGCATCTCTACTTGAAATACTTTTAGAATCCCATCATCGAATAAAATTTCCCTTTTTCTTATTTTTTTATTCTTTATTTTTAATTTATTAGTTAATTTTATTTTTTATTAAAAAGGAAAATTTTTATTGTATTGAAAACTTTTTATAAATACTCTAATACACTAATAGTATTTTAAAAAAATCTTCTCACCTAGAGATTTCGTAGACATCATTACTCGAAATACCTTTGAATCTCATCGTCGGATAAAACTTTCCTTTTTTTACGTTTTTTATTATTTTTATTATTTTACAAGGTTTTATTTCCAAATTTAACAAAATTATCAAAAAAATTTTATTATATATTTCATCATTTATTTTTATTTATTTCAATAAAAATTTATTCTAACAGATGTAATCATTTTAATATGTATAAATGTTAATAATAAAAATTTAAAATAAAAAAATAATATATAAAAAAAATCAAAAAAAATTTTTTTAGCTAAATCGGACAGGTCAAAGATCCGATCAACACCGATCTAGTTTGGTTGGTTTAGTAGTTCAGAGCCGATCTGGTTTGGGTTCAGCAATTCAACAACAATTCGGTTTGATCTGGGTCAGTTCAGGGGGACCGATTAGAGGCTGAGGGAGAAGCTGGTCTCCGGGTCGGGTGCACGGATCCTGGGTTGGATCTTGGGTTGACGCACGGATTCTTTACAATTCAAAATGACATTATTTTGATAGTTACTGAAATGACATCGTTTTGAAGTTAGGTCTTCTATATAAAAGTCACAATTTTTTTTAGCTCATTTTCCCTCATTTCTAAAAAAAAAACTCTCCCCCTCTTTTTTTAGACAAAACCCAAAGGGGCCGATCGGTCATCGTCACCACCGTCATCGCCACAACCACTGGTTGTTGACCGCAGTCATCGATGATCGAAAATTTTTCAAAATTCACCCAATACTTCTCCTAACCTCCAAAGTCTAGATCTGAGACTGGTTTTATGAAAATAAGTTTCAAATGACGCAGATCTGACTTGAAAGGTTCAACGAAATTTTTTGTTTGCATTTTTTTTATACTAATGCTGGGTTCCCCTACGTTGGGGACTGTGATCTTTTTTTGTTTGCTTGGTTTTCTATATCGATTTCCAAAAAAAAAAATTTGAATCTAGTAGAAATTTTTTTTGTAGGGCTTCTGGATTTTTTTTAATCGATGGCCTCTTTTTTTCGTGCAGGTAATGAGCTCTATTTATAGAGCTTTCTAGGATTCAAATATCAAATTTTCAAGCCAAAATCTATGCTGCCAAGTTAGGCAAGGTGTCAGACGGTTGCTGGTGATCGTGGTTGCTGGGATTTTGGACTTTTGAGGAGGGTGCATTTAATGCATTCATATTTTAGTCAAACTAATCAAAATAGAAAAGAAAAAGAAGAAGGAAAAAGAAAGACAGAAAAAAGAAAAAATAATAAAATACAAAATGGTGTTTACAATAATGAATAAAAAAATAACATAATAAACTTACACTTGAACACAATATAACCCACTTTCTCTTTTCAGACAACATCATAAAGCTCTAGTTAAACCTTTTTTTTTTGTTTCACACATAAGCTTCAACCTTTATGATTTCATCTTCGTGTGGTTTATTCTAGCTTATCAGAATACAGTCAGTTTACTCTTTGTTTTGTACAATTTATTCTATATATTTACATTGAATTAGATGTCTTCTTATTATATTGGTAGATTTGGGTTAGATCTTAATTGAAAAGTTATTGATCTATCATATATGTTCTTGTTATTGGTTTTTTGTTCTTGATCTGCAAATGTTTAGTTGCTATTTCTTTGTCTAATCAAATATTTTCTTACTATTTATTTTTCGTTGGATATAACTTAAATCTCGATCTATAAAATGCACATTTTTCTTTTGACACATGTTTTCAACATTAACAAAAATCTTTCTTAAACAGTTGTGGCTCATTTACTAATAAAAAGAAGATGTAATTGATAGCAGCATTTATTTTGCAAATGAACCAAATAAAGAGTATGTTTGCTTATTGTTGATGTGACATTAGTTACAATGAAACTTAAAAAAAGACGTAGAATATCTTATGCTGATGAAACTCATTATAGGCTTCAGATTGGGTCATTGAATTTAAATAAAATGGTCTTTAAGAATGATAGACAGAATGTGGATAATTGTAGAATGGATAGGAGAGTTTTTGCCAAATTATTTCAATTGCTTCAAATACAATGAGAATTAAAAGCATCTAGACATGTGTTAATAGAAAAAATGGTTTTTGGCTTCCTCCACATCAATGCTTATCATACAAAAAATAAAGTTATGAAGCATCAAGTTGCTAGATCTGGAGAGGACAATTAGTGGGTAATTTCATGCTATATTGAATTCTATTTTGAAATTAGATTCCTTGTTCTTTAAAAAACCAGAATCGATACCAGAGAATTTAACAGATAATAGATAGAAATGGTTCAAGATAATGCATTTATCATTGCTTACTCTAAATAAATATTAATAAATCCAAATTTTTTTAATGTATTAATTAGAGTTGTTTGGTTTAGGGTTGTTTAGGTGCCTTAGATGAAACATACATAAGGACGAATGTAGACTTGGTTGATAGGCCTAGGTACAACACTAGAAAAAGTAAAATTGCTACCAATGTTCTTAGTATTTACACACCAGACATGCAATCAATTTATGTTCAACCAAGATGAAAAGGTTTTATAGTAGATGGTAAAGTGCATAAGGATGTCATTACACATAAAAATGATTTAAGGATCCCACAAGATATTAGTTTTAAATATTTTAGTTTTAGTTTTGCATAGAACACGTTTTAAAATGTATATTAATGTTGTATTAGATTTTTACTATTTGTGTGATGCTGGATACATAAATGAGAAAGATTTTTGGCCACTTTATAAAGGTCAAATATACCATTTAAATGATTGGAGACCAAGATACTAACCGACGAGATCCTAGGAATATTTCAATATGAAACATCTTAAGCAAAAAATTATATCGAGAGATGTTTTGGTATATTGAAAGCTAGATGGGAAATTTGAAAAGAAGAATCTTTTTATCCAATTAAAATACAATGTAAAATCATTTCTGCTTGTTGTCTTCTCAATAATTTTATCAGGTTTGAAATGGTAATTAACCCTATTTGAAAGTCATGTTGTTAAAGTGAGTAATAGCCAAGCAAAAGGAGATGAGGCAATAAAGATTAGGCATGTTGAGCCCAAATGATGCTTGGATGAATTTAGAGATAACCTAGCACAAGAGATGTTCACGAATTGGTTGCCAATCCAATGCGTTAAAGATATTATTTTATTTTTCTGTTTGATTGATAACATTGATGTGTGTACGATATGATTGAGTGTATTATTTATGGTCTACATTTGTTTTATATTTGTTTTTTTTTTTTTGCTAGTGTACAATGTAGTTGATTATTGTTTGCAATAATATTTGTATTGTTACCATATCTATCGATTTTATTTTTGCACTAATTATTAATTCATCTTATTAGTTGTTGTATTGATATGCATTTATTGCATAATGTCTAACCATATAATTAGGATATCAAAATGTCATCATTTGGTGCCAACATAAGAAGTACATTTATAAGAAGAAAACAAACCTCACAGTAGGTAATCATACTTTAACAAAGGCTGAGGATGTCGTACTAGTCCAATGCCTACATATTTTGGCTAATAATTCTATATGAAAAGTAGACAATGGAACATTTAGAGTTGGCTATCTAAGACATCTAGAAAGGATGTTGGAAGACAGAATTCCAGAAGTAGAATTGAAAGCAAACCCATACATAGAATCAAGGGTAAAATTACTGAAAAGATAATATCATGTTATTTTTTATATGCTAGCCTAATGCAAGTAGATTTGGCTAGAACAATAGGAACAAATGTATAACTGCTGACAATGATGTATTTGATCAATGGATTTGGATAAGTAGTTAACATAAATGTAGAAGTTACATGATTGTTGATTTCTTATCAAAATTTTTTATACATATTTAATTTAACTTTTGTGTAGACTTATCCTTGTGCTAAATGGGTAAGGAACAAACATTTCTTTCACTTTGATGACTTCAAAATTATTTTTGGATCCAATAGAGTTATTGGTCAAATAGTATTTGATGCAGTGGAATCATTTAATACTGATTATGATGTTAACTTTGGCTCTAATAAGAATGAAGCCAACACTGATTAAGAGTGAGAGATATTAAATGATGATATTTTTTAAGGTTTAACTTATGCAACAACCTGCTACAAATAGAATGCTGTCGGTAAGAAGTATTCTAAGAGTGAAAATAGTTTAGTTGAATTGGTTAAGCAAATTGACAATATCAAGGTTGTATATTATGAGACAACATAAAAAGTCAAAGACATTTCATTTTTCTTCAAAAAAGAAGTCGAGAGTAGTGATAGGTAGATGCTGCTCTTCACTAAAATCATACAACTAAACGTTTTCTCTCAAGATGAAATACTTTCTACTAGTGAGTATATCTTAAGGGATATCCAAAAATTGATTTCTTTTTTGCATTTCCATATGAATTTAGAAAGTATTACATACGAAAGCAATTGAATAAATGTAATCCTATCGACCATTATTTGATTTTCCTTTTTCTAGAACACATGTAGTTGATTTTTTTATTGACATCATATTTGTTTTATATTGTTAAGATATTATAATTACATTTTTTAACTTATGGATGTGGTTTAAGGCTGAAATATTATAATTATCGAATGTAATGGTTTATAGTTTCATATTTCCAAACATATTGTAATGTTTTATAGTTGACATTTTTTAATTATATTTTTTAAAATGTCATATAAGTATATCAAACATATATTGAATTTGACATAAGCCACATATAAATGATAAAAGTTGGACTTGTATAAATGAAAATTTTAAGACTTGTATATATGAGAAGCTTTAGACTTGTATAAATCACAAAATTTGGACATATTTAAAGAAAAAATTTGGACTTGTATTAATTATAAAATTTGGACTTGTATAAATGAAAAAATTACTTACATTGATTTTACATCAATATACAAATTTACATAAGCCAACAAAGGGAAAAGACTCTTTGTCCTCATGTCCTCACTGTATAAATTTGGATATATAGTCAGACTATTCATGGAGCACTTCATTTATTTTCTCTTAAGTGAATTCTTTCTTTCTAACCCATTGAAAAAATTGAATTAATGTAATCAATGTGCAATTCATAATCATGTTTAGGTTGGAAACATATATATGTACTTTAAATTTATGCTAACCTTATCTGGTGTACTCATAAGATCGTTGTAAACTATATCCTTCATGAAACGGAGGATATAATACCCACATTCTAAAGTTCTTGGTTGATAAAGAACCTACAAATCATTGTTGGATTGTCAAGCGTGTTGTCAAGTGCTTTTTACTAAACCATAAACAATTAAAGAAAATAGAATAAACAAACTTACCGAAAATGTAACCCATATTATTTTCTTCTTTTTATTACAGAAAATCAATCCTCTGAAACAAAAAAAAAAATCATAAACCTAACATTTTACTAATAAATAAACTGTAAGCATAACGTAAATTATTTGACATAACTAAAATAAGTATCTCTTTATCACATTTGTTAATTATTGTGACAATTTTAGGTTACCTTTTTTTAGGTAAAAAATGTAAACCCTATAGGTTACATGTTCAAGACAATCAACTACCAATGACTCTTGAATAAATAGTATCAAGACCAATGTAAAAATGTAATACTTTTAACAATTATCAGATTTGTATAAATTATAATAAAGTAATTAACAAAGTAAACAATGAACACATACACAACATTATAAAATGTGATAAAATATTGCAACTCTCTTTCCATTGCATATGCCAAAGCAAATGCACAATAAGGTACATTACCATACCACTTGATATATGATTTAGGTCAATGAATCTATAGGCAACAATCATCTATCTCTCTTTCACATGTTTGTAAAGGAGGTTACATGATAAATACAAATATATTATAATATCGATATACACTTTATATGAATGAATATATATTACATATATTTATATAAATATATAAGCCAACCTCATGTATGCCAATATTTTTGTAACTGAAATCTCCATCATCGAACAACATCTAATAATCTCCTTTTACCCAATCCACATCACCAATAGATAACCAAATAGTTTATCATCGATTTTCATGTTTATTAGTAATCCACCAAGTAAACTCTGTTGCGCATACTTAAAAAGCGCATGCATACTTGATTTTGCAAGTGGATTTTGGATAATTTTAGCCTAAAATATCTATTACATAAAAAAGTGTATTTATATAAAATCAAATCACAAAAATCAAAGAATCTAATTAATTAGTTTAGAACGTGTATTATCAAATAAAAAGATTGGTCAAAAATTTCAACCACAAATTCATTTCCTACATTGTCAGTAAATGACTGACCCATTGTATTAGTTCCATAGCTATCAATTGTGCTTTCAATTCCATAATTCGTTCATTTTATTGAGCTACTATGGATAAATATTCAATAGTCTTAAATGTATGGGGGTGAGGTTTTGTTTTGAAATAATTTGTTAGACAAACAAAGCTCTTAACACCTATAACACAATCAAATTTATCTTTTGAACCAAACGCTAAGGTCAGCACATCTACGCCATCGCCAGATTTAAGTTCACTAGATGTGCATCTCATAGCTATGTCGTCATAAAACAAAATGCATACATAAATAAATATGATATATTAACATACATAAATAGATAGAAAACAGCAAACGAGATATAAATCTGATATGAACTTACTATCTTCTTAACCATTTCTTCAGTTACTTGATCAGTATATTCTTCAGTTTTTATAGCATATGCCTTTTTCCAAACATCTTATCTCGATATTTCATTGCTTCATTTGAATATTTTCTGAAACCATATCACAATATAAGATTACAACTTGAAAATAATTGAATTTCAAATTCCTTAAACCATATGTATAATACACAATAAAAAAAATTTACAAGTTTATATTTCACATTTGTATACTACCTTTTTTTTATGATTGATACTGACACTTTTGTTAAGCCCTTATTTTCTATTAGGCATTTTTATTTTCTATTATCAACAAATTCAAGAACACATGAAACAAATAATTTTAATACCAAATGAAACAAATAACCCAGCTTTAATAATTTTTCAAAAAACAAAGATTGCTATGTATACATTAAATTCATTTGATAGCATAGTTGAAATAAACTTTTTCCACTCTGCATCACTAATTGCATCTGAATATAAGGTTCAGGGATGAGCCAACAGTTCAAAATTATTAGCAATAGGTAATATATATTTTTAATCAATCTACCTTTAAAATCTCTGAATTTTAATACAATAGATTTTGCTAATAAACTTCTTATACTCAATAAAATGTCAAAATGCCTCTATAAGAATATTAAAAAATTTTGAACAAGGCAGTGTTAATGTATTCTATAGCAAATACATTATGGTAAATAATTTTAATTTGATTAAATATACATACAATGAATAAATTCCAATAAAATGGTCTTTTTTATCCTATGGATGTTGCTCCAACTATTGTTGAATTAAATGGATATCAATCTCTCGAACTGAAACCTCAGTATGTCTTAGCCATCTTCAATGCACCACTTAAAACAGGCTATCATTATGAATTGAATTCAATGTGTACTTTCTAGTTAGAAGTTGCTTAAAGCAACTTAAGGTTCTCCCTTACCTCTTTTTTTTTTGAACATGATATGTCAACCAAATATTCTTCATCATGTTGGTTAAGATAGACATGTGTTTCTTTTCTGGATCCATTAATCACTAATTATCAAATAAATATGGATGGAAAAAACAGAACAAACATGTGTTCGTAAACATGGAAAAAATAGGATCCATTATATTAACCAAAATCAAAATGTGTTCATCACGATCCATTATATCAACTAATTTATTTATTTTTATTGTGTTATAACATATATTTATATATGTTTATATTGTTCATAACATAAAACCTAGAACTAAAATTGATTTATGTATCTCAAGTCCAATGCCCTCTCAATTGGAGTGCACAATGAAACAATTAAGCACAATAACATAAAAGAACACTCTAAACCAAGATACTAACTTACAATCATAAAATTAACTTAATAATGCATGAAACATAGCAAAAAGATAAAATCAAATAAATAGAATGGCATAGGCCGAATGCAAGAAAAAAATCAAGTGAACAATATACTTAAGTTAATCAAATGCAATATGAACCTAAAAGTATCAAAACATGGATTGATTCATAAAAGAAATACTATTGATTTTTTTTTTGTTTCATAACATAAGAACATTGCATGAGAATTCTTTG